>PVIR01033641.1:0-17763 GCA_004026965.1 Petromus typicus
AACTAAACTAAACTAAACTTTAAAAAAAAAAAAATGACAATGATTAAGATAAAAGAGCTGGAGCTGGGTATGGTGGCACATACCTGTAGTCCCAAGCACTTGGAAGGTTGATGTAGTAGGATCACCTGAAATTCAAGGTCAGTCTGACTCTCAAAGCAAGTCTGATATGATAGTACATGCCTGTAATCTCAGCATTCAAGAGGTTGAAAGCAAGAGAGTTGTTGGCCTGGTCTACTCTGTCTCAAAAAACCACCACCACCAAAAAGAATCTCACAGTGTGACCTTGCCTCAAAAAAAAAAAAAAGAAAAGATAACTTTCTGAAAATAGAGGGAAAAAATGGAAACAAAGCTTTTGTTCATAGGGTAGGTGGGGAGGGATTATGTGGAGGGGAGAATGGGGAAAAAACAGGCAGGAGGAATTGTGTACAGGTGCAAATTCCCTATGATGAGTGCTATCATTCATTATATATGTCTAAAATGTACTAATACATGTGTACTGTTTAAAAAAAAGATAACTTTCTACAAAAAGACTAAGTGAAAAAAGAAATGACAGACGTAAGATCATAAAATGCTAGTGTCAAAGTGATCCCGGACAGTAGGCTACAAATAACAAAATGGAATCCCAAAGAAGTTACTGATTTCACTGGGTGTAGTTGCTCATGCCTGTAATCCCAGCACTCGGGAGCAGAGGCAGGAGGATTGCTGAGTTCAAGACTGAGTTCAGGACTAGCCTGAACTACAAAGTGAGACCTTGACTTCCTGTGATCTACTTGCTAGGGGATGGAGGAGAAAAATGGTTATTTCTGGGTGAGTTAGAGGATGCCAGCTTCAGGACGACTTCTCACAATTTCTTCATTCCTTCTCGGACAATGGGGAAATATTTGGATTTTAAAAAATTGATGCTTAAAACTAGTGAAGATATAAACTCAATGACAAATACTTAGGAAAGGAAAATATCTTACCAGGAGTCTGGGGAAACACTGGAGGAATGGTTCCAGGTGGCATAGCAGGAGGGTAATTTTGAAATATTGGTGGAGGCAAAGGAAAATTCACTCCTAAGGAGCCCTGTGGAAGTATTTGAAGTTAGAAGGCCACACAATAGTTTCTATGAAAACATTACAGATGTTATAGAGAAGTCATGGACAGCTCTTACCAGCTGTTGTAGAGCAAAAAGTGCAGCTTTCTCCTTGGCTTCACTTTCAGTGTGGCACTGTGGCCCATGTACCAGTAAACCATTCGACAGTTTCACCTGGCAAACTGTCATGGTCTAAAAAAAAGAATACAGATGTCTATGAAATATCTACTTAGTCAAGTTTCTCAAAGCTCAGTCTACACAAACAGAATAATATTTTTTTTTCCTTCCACCATTCCTGCCTTCTTGTGCATGCATGATTTGCATCCTATCAAATGACTATTTGGATGAGAGTTTTTTTATGGTTTCCCTATCCTACTCTATTTCATTGGGGTATGTTTTTGAGACAGTGTCTCATTACTGCCTCTGCCTTCCAAGTGCCGGGATTACAAGGTGTGCACCAGCATATCTGGCTTCTATTGGGACTATGATAGGACACTGCACTGAATCCATAGGTCCGTGGGAGTAAGTACTGCCATCAGTGCCACCTCCATTAAGTTTATTCCTAAGTACTTTATTTATTTATTTTAGGTTTTTTGAGACAGGGTCTCGCTTTGTAGTTCAGGCTGGCTCTGAGCTCAGCCTCAAACTCACATCACAGCAATCCTCCTGCCTCTGCCTTCTGAGTGCTGGGATTACAGGACTGAGCCACCATAGCCGGCACTGTGGTTGTGAGTCTCATGCCCAGTCATGTATGTGGTTATTGAACTCGGGTCCTTGCACTTGCAAGACAGGCGCAGGAACCACTGAGCTAAATCCCCGGCCCCAGTACTTTATTTTTTTGATGTAACCATAAGTAGATTGTTTTCTTAAATTTTGTTTCAGGTTATTTATCATAAGTGTGTGAAAATACAATTGGTATTGTACTAATTTTGTATTCTGAAGCTTTTGTTTGTTTGTTTGTTTTTTTTTGAGACAGGGTCTCGCTTTGTGGTTCAGGCTGGCCCTCAGCTCAGCCTCAAACTCACATCACAGCAATCCTCCTGCCTCTGCCTCCCGAGTGCTGGGATTACAGGCGTGAGCCACCACGCCCAGCACTGTGGTATGTGGTACTGGTTGCTGCTGGGCGTGAGTCTCCACACCCAGTATTGTTATATGGTTACCGGGGAATCGAACTCGGGTCCTTGCACTTGCAAGACAGGCGCCGGAACCACTGAGCTAACTCCCCGGCCCTGAAGCTTTTTCTAATCATAAGTTTTAACAGTTTTTTAATAAAATATTTATTGTTTTCTTTATATAATAAAATCTTGTTGTGGTTGTTTGTTTTTAGAAACAGAGTCTTACTATGTAGTCCAGATTGGTCTTGAACTGACTATATAGCACAGGCTGGCTTCCAATTTGTGGCAATTTTCTTGCTTCAGCCTTCCAAGTACTGGAATGATAGGTGTACACTGTCATTCCTGGCTCCATGTAAGATAGTACCATCTGCATGTACACATACTTTTACTTTTTTCTTTTTAATTTGCATGTCTTTTGTTTTTCTTGCCTAAGGGCTGGCTGTGTCTAAACTTCTAGTAGTAGGCTGAACATTAAGTGCTAAAAGCACTGTTTCTAATCTTAGAAGGAACTACCTTCTCTTTGAAGTGAGATTGTAGTAAGAATTTGGATGTAAAGAGGATAAAACAACCTTTTTCATAGCCAGTAGGTCTGAAATGCTGACTGGGAACCTCTGGAGGTTCCTTAAGACCCTTTTAGAGGGTAACTGAGGTAAAACTCTTTCGCAACATTAGTCAGGTGTCATTTGCCCCCGTTCTCATTGCCTTTGCTCGTTTCTTACGAGTAGACCTTCAGGTTACAACTAGCCTTATATATGAACATCTTGAGTTAATTAGGTTAACAGAAGTTTCATCTGCTTCTTGTTAACTATAGTGTGTTCCCAGGTAAACATCAAGATCTCAGCGGTACTGACTTACAACCAACTTGAATTATAATCACTCCTCCGAACTGAACTAGTTTGTAAGTCAAGGGTCCACTTTACATACAGGATAAAACAGCCATGGATGCTGTTTTAGATTTGAAGCTGCAAATAACCCTTAAAAATTTAAAACTTTTCAGTTTTAACATATCAAAGAACAGTTACATTTATCTGAAAATGTACTGAAATGCTTTTCCTTTTTTCAACAATTATCTATGAAATGCCATATGTTTCTATTAAAACAACATATTGCAACAGATTGACAGAAGTATAACAATGATCTAGCTACTTCTATTAATCTACAGATGGAAAAGATTTTGAAAATGTACAGCAATACCAGCCAGGAATGGTGGCACACTCCTGTAATCCTAACACTCTGCGAGAATGATTTGAGTCTGAGCCCAGCCTGGGAAACTCAGCTAGACCTTGTCTTAAAAAAACATTAAAATTTAAAAAGGAATAGACGTAGTTCAGTGCAAGAAGTTTGAGTTTAATCTCAGTCGTGGGAAACAAAATTAGAACAATACCATTCTTTTCCAGTCATTTTTTAAGAAAAAGAAATTTTTTTCTTAAGAAAAATAACAAAAAAAATATTTTCCCTGCAATGTGGCAAATCAAACCCAGGGTCTTGCCCATTCTAGGCATACCACACCACTGAGTTATATCCGCAGCCACAGAACCCTTAATAAAACTAAGAAACATATAAAATATTTATTAGTTTTAGTATCTATATGATAAACAGAGATGTAACACAAATAAACAAAACTTCTTTGGGTTCCTCCAGAATAAATGAGGGAATTTCAGAGACCAAAAAGTTTCAAAAAAAATTATCATTATGACAAAATATCCCCAGGTCTGTCAATCTGAAGAATTTTGCCCTGAGGATACCTGCTGCCCGGTCCCTTTCTGCCAGCCTTTGTGAAGGGTGTAGTTATATATAAATGCAACTGCCTGAGTGAGAAACATAAATCTATGCTCTTCATAAAAATTAAAAGTCCCCTTAGATTTTTCTAGCCAAAGACTGTCAATTTCTTTAAGCTTGGTATTAAATGGAGTAGAATATACTATACCTGAGGTGTTCTCAGAAAGGAGAAATCTGGCTGTGGCATTCCAACAAGGGAACAAATCCGAGCAAGTTCAGTCGCTGGTGTGGACACAGCAGGGATCTGGCCTGGGACAGGCCAGCACACACTGTCCACAGAGGGAGTGCCATGGTACTCACTGCCACTGTGAGGCTTGTTCACGCAAGGAGCTACAAAAAGACAAACGGATATATTGATAAAACGATATCTCAAATTACATAACTATTTCAAGGTTTTATAGGATACTAAACAGAAAACTGCTAAAATTGTAGTGAAAAAATATTAAATAAATAGAACTATTTAGTATTGCCTATAATTATTAAGACTTCAACAAAATTTTAGATGATTTGTAATTTATTATTGATACATTAATTAAAAATAAGAACTCTATTGTCAAAAATTAGAATATTCTGCAAGCATTGACTATATAGTACTGTTATAATAGATACAATTTTAACAAGCAAAAGGCTTTTTCTTTTTTTTTTGAGACAGAGTAATTCAGGCTAGCCCTGAGCTCAGCCTTGAACTCACAGCAATCCTCCTGGCTCTGCCTCCTGAGTGCTGGGATTACAGGCGTGAGCCACCACAGCCGGCACTGTGGTATGTGGTACTGACTGCTAGTGAGTGTGTATCACCATGCCCAGTATTGTGGTATGCGCTGGCCCTTGTGCTTACAAGTCAGGCGCCAGAACCACTGAGCTAAATACCAGACCTGCAAATGACTTTCTTGAGTGGATTCACGATTAATCTTTAAGTTTTGAGGCTTTGGCTTTAGTTTAATTCTTGCAGTTCTATCATATATTCTGAGATCTATGGGATGAATATTTTTACTGCTCTAAAATGATACTTTTAAAAGTTTTTTTTTTTTTGAGACAGGATCTCGTTTTACAGTTCAGGCTGGCCCTGAGATCAGCCTCCAAATCACATCACAGCAATCCTCCTGCCTCTGCCTCCCAAGAGGTAAATGCTGGGATTACAGGCATGAGCCACCACGTCCGGCACTATAGTATGTGGTACTGATTGCTGCTGGGCGTGAATCTCCAAACCCAGTATATTATGTGGTTTCCGGGAATCGAATTCCGGCTCTTGTGCTTGCAAGATAGGCACCGAACCACTGAGCCAAATCCCCGGCCCTTAAAAGTTTTTTTGAGCTGGCTGTAGTGGTTCACACCTGTAATCTATGCACTTGGGAGGCAGAGGCAGGAAGATTTGCTGTGAGTTTGAGGCTTGCCTGGGCTATCTAGTGAGCTCAGGGCCAGTCTGAACTACAAAAGCAAGATCCTGTCTCAAAAAAAAAAAAAAAGTTTTTTTGAAACTAAGCTTTTAAAAGTATTTAAAAATATGATTAAAAACTTCCAGGGCAGGGGATTTAGCTCATTGTATCTGGTATCTGGCTGGCAAGCTCAAGGTCCTGAGTTCAGTAGGATACTACCCACCACAATGCTGGGGGTGGGGGGCTCACGCCTGTAATCCCAGCACTCAGAAGGCAGAGGCAGGAGGACTGCTGTGAATTCGAGGCTGAGATCAGGGCCATCCTGAACTATAAAGTGAGACCCTGTCTCAAAATCAAAAACTTAAACAATAACAACAAAAAACTTCTAAATGTTCACATTCTTTATGAACAACAAATTCACTAACAGAACAAAAATATATCTCAGTGGAAAATTAATCTAAATTGCTAAACTTTATAGATTAAAAAAAGAGTTAAATGGTGCTCCCAAAGTCACAGGACCAGTTAGTTCTATATGGGCTGAATTCTGAGCTATTGACTGCTAAGGTCTTTGTTTTATCACTATAAATGAAATTATGTGAAACTTACTTTATGTTATTACCTTCATGTTCAAAATAATTATTCAGTTTCCAATTTCTACCATCATTAAGAATTTTAAAGCTTTTCCTATATTTATACTGGTCAAATTCTTTTAACATAATATTAATATCAATTAATCAGTACCTATGATGTGTCAGACAATGGTAATTAATTTGCACACGTTATATAATTATCATAATATTTGCAATGTATGTTCTCATTTTATAAACAGGAAAATATCTTAGAAAAATCAAATATGCTAAAATCGTATAATCATCAGATGAGGTCCAGTGTATATAGGGTAGAATGGCCATAGACTTAAATCATATAATCATATGCCAGTCACGGTAGCACATGCCTGTAATACTAGCACTTGGGAAGCTGGGGCAAGAGGACTGTTGAGAATTTGAAGCTAGCCTGGGCTACATAGTGTGACTTTAAGCCCCCAGCTTGGACTACATAGCAAGATCCTATCTCAAAACAAACAAACAAACAATCATATATAAATTATTGAGGAAAAAGACTAGAATGTGAAAACCCCGTAAGGTTTAGCTGTCTACAGAGTGATTTTTTGTTGGTTTTTTTTTTTTTTTTGTGATAGGCTGGCCTTGAACTTACTGTGTATCCCAGACTGGTTTAGAACTTATAGGAATGCTCTTGCTTAAGCCTCTTGAGTACCAGAACCATAAATGTGTATCACCACACCTGGCTCAGAATAAGTTTTCATAATAGAATAATTTAAGAGATCACAAAAAGATTTAATGTCTATAGGTGTTTTATTTACATAGCTATATTACTATATAAGTGACATGTGAAAAATGATATTCATTTCAAAAATAAAAGTCTTGCCAGGTATGGTGGTGCATGCCTATAATCTCAACACTTGGGAAGCTGAGGTAGGAAGATTGCCATGAGTTTGAGGCCAGCCTGAGCTACAAAATAAGTTCAAAGCCATTATATTTAAAATACATGACAGGGCCAAGGATTTAGTTCAGTGGTTCTAGAGCCTGCCTTGCAAGCTCAAGGTCCCAAGTTTGATCCCTGGTAACCACATACAACAATGCTGGGCATGGAGACTTATGCCTGTGATCCCCAGCACTCAGGAGGCAAGAGGCAGGAGGACTGCTGAGTTCAAGACCAGCCTGAATTACAAAGTGAGACCCTATCTCAAAAAATAAAAAAATAAAAGATCACATGATAAAAAAACCAAATGAACTTAATTTTTTTTTTAGACAGGGTCTCACTTTGTAGTTCAGGCTGGCCTTGAGCTCAGCCTCCAACTCACATCACAGCAATCCTCCTGCCTCTGCCTCCTGAGTGCTGGGATTACAGGCGTGAGCCACCATGCCCGGCACTGTGGTATGTGGTACTGATTGCTGCTGGGGTGAGTCTCCAGGCCCAGTATTGTTATGTGGGTACCGGGGATCGAACCCAGGTCCTTGCGCTTGCAAGACAGGCGCCAGAACCACTGAGCTATATCCCCAGATCCTGAACTTAATTTTTTGAAATGATATTCACCATTAGTAATTATACTCAGTTTACTTACCCAATTTCTTATTTTGTTTAGGCTGTGCAGATAGTCCATATTCATCTCTTCTATTAGAAGAAACCATAACTTCATTTCCATACCGCTTCATTTCGCTCTTATGGTCCACAGTATCAGAACCATCAATTTTCAGAATTTCTTTAAGCATCCGTGTTCCCTTCTGAGATGAAGGAGGTAGGAGAGGAAAGTTAACATTAGATTTACATGGTTTATTTGTTTGATCCTGTGGTGTTTTTCTTTTTTGGCTTGTTGGGGACTGAAACCAGGGCTCTGTGCATGATAGGCAAATGCCCAACCATTGAGCTGCATCTTCAGCACTGATCTTTCTTTTCACAATTCCACTGTTACATAAAATTTTCACTATATTTGCACAGAGAGTAAGGCAAATCAATATTCAACAGCTGAAAAAGTCCATACTACCAATATAGAAACGATATTTTATCCCTTTTTAAACTTCTGGCCTGGGTGCTTAGTAGCAGTGTTTGTGAAGCAGGGGATCAACAGTCTAAAACAGTGATGGCAAACCTTTTAGAAACTTACTGCCCAAACTGTAACCCCAAACCCACTTAGTTATTGTGAAGTGCCAATACTGCAATGAGACTTGAATATCTGATGCTCAGCTGCTGGAGTGATGCTGGTTAACCTAGGTCTCCTGTCAACAGAGTGGGCTGTGTGTGTTCACCGCAGCATATGTGCCACAGGTGTGCCAACCCTACTCTAAGGAGAAAAACAAAAAAGGTGCTAAACTGCACAAGGCAGCCCAGTTTTCCTCATAGCAAGACAGTGTGCACAGGGAAAACTGAGCAGCTGGAATGGGCATGTACACGTGGTTAACAGTAAAGAATCACCATAGTGTAGAAGTTCTCAAAACATACGAACCATAGCAAATGACTGTGGTGACAAATGTTCTTCGCTTGGAGGCTCTCCACGATGAGTTGGTGGTAATTCATTTTCTTTGGAGATACTCAAGGATGCTAAAAAGTTCTCAATTCCAGAGTTAGGCTAAAAAGGAAATATTCATGTATGAAAGTGGAAGTATAAAGATACAGGAAAAACTAAAGGACTTTTAAGCTAAAAAACAAAACAAAACAAAAAACCCCTCAATTTTCACTTAATCATCTTCCCAGGTGTTAAATCTGTAAAGAGGAAGTAAGTGATCTTTTACCTTATCAATAGCATTTGGGTAACTAGTCACAGCCTTTTGGATTTCTGAGACTTCTGGACTTTCATTTCTCTTCAATAATTTAATATTACATTTGGCAGACCCTCCAAAAGCCTATAAAAAGTAAGAATGAGCTTTCTGTGTGAATAAATTCACAGTTACTACTAGTCTTCTAAATAAGTTGGTGGAAATGTTCTATGCATTGATTTTCCTTTTCTATCATATAAAATTGGATGGTAAATAATTGTATCTACCTTCATTAATCTCTAAAGGAGTTTTAGCACATCCTTTAGCTGTGAATGGAGGCTACATGTTTGTGTCCTCCAATTCTTATACTGGAACTCTACACCCAAAAGGGTGGTTTTAGGAGCCCCTTCATCTTTGACACAGAAGCCAAACACCCTCAATGGAAGAAAGATAGGCTCTTTAACAAATGGTGCTGGAAAAACAGGGCTAACGCCCTATTTCTTTCTCCATGCACCAAACTAAAACCAAAGTGGATTACAAATCTAATTATTAAAACAGCTGGAAAGTTTAGGTACAACTCTTGAAGACACTGGCATAGGCAAAGACTTTATGAACAAAACCTCAGCAGCATGAAAAATAGCAGAAAGAATCAATAATTGAGATCTCATCTTACTAAAAAACTTCTGCACAGCAAGAGAAATCACCAAAAGAGTGAAAAGACAACCTACAATATGGGAAAGAATTTTTACCAGCTGTTTCTCAGACAAACGATTGGTATCTAGAATTTACAAAGAACTTAAATCAGCTCCCTCAAATTTAAAGACTCAATTCAAAAATAGGCATCTGAAATGAACAGAAATTTTTCCGATGAAGAAATAAAAGAAGCAAAGAAACATATGAAGAAATTTTCAACATTGCTGGTCATCTGAGAGATGCAGATGGAAACAACACTGAGATTCCATCTCACTCCAGAAAGAAAGGCTATCATAAAATCAACCAACCACAATGTTGACAGGGGTCTGGAGAGAAAGGAATCCTTCTCCACTGTAGATGGGAATGTAGACTGGTGCTACCAGTATGGAAATCAGGACAGGGACTCGAGATCCTATTTGACCCTGGTATTTCCATGCTGCGTATATATATTAAAGAATTAAAAGAACCATACCACAGTGATATATGTACACCCATGTTTATAGCAGTTTAGTTTGTAATAGCTAAAGCTTGGAAACAATCCACAAACACCCATCAACAGCAGACTAGATAAAGATGTATTTTTTCTATACAATGGAATATTACTCAGCCATAAAGAATGATAAATTTGAGTCATTTATATGGAAGTGAATGTACTTTAAGGACAACCTCATAAGTGAAATAAACAGCACACAGATGTATAAATACCATTTTTTTTCTCTAGTCTGAACAACCATAGGTGTAAATAAATGCCAAAATGTATGATAGGTAATGAGAAATAGGAAGAAAATATGCAAAAAGAAAAAAGGAAAGGGTGGGTAGGGGAAAGTAAAAAAGGGAACGAAAAAAACTTGATTTTAAAAAAAAAAGGAAACAAAGCTTATGTAAATAAGGGGCAGGGGTTGTAGGGAGGGCATGGGAAAGTGGAAAATGAGAATCAAGATGTGTCAGGTAGGTATCACAGAATTGGCTCAGTAGTTTCAACGCCTGCCTATCAAGTGCAAGGTCTTGAATTCAATCCCTGGTACCACATATCACAGTGCCAGGCCTGGTGACTCATGCTTGTAATCCCAGCACTCAGGAGGCAGGAAGACTGCTGTGAGTTCAAGGCTAGCCTGGGCTACATAGTGATTTCAGGGCCAGCCTTAACTACTAAGTGAGACCCTATCTCCAAAACAAAACAAAACAAAACAAAAAGTGTCATGTACAGGTACAAGTTCTCAATGTTAAATGTAATCATACTGTATGTATTAAATGTACCAACAGAATCAATTTTAAAAAAAAGTTTCTCAGAATTGGGGATTGGAGGCAGGCCATTCCAAATGCTAGGCAAGTGCTTTAACAGTGAGCCACAGTCCCTGCTCAAGAAATCACTTTTTAAAAATTAGGCAGAGGGCTCATGGATGTAGCTCAGTGGTACGGTGCCTGCCTGGCAAGCACGAGGTACTGAGTTGAATTCCTAGCACACACATAAACACAATAGTAGTGGTGGATGTGGTGGCACATGCCTGTAGTCCAAGCACTCAGGAGGCTGAGGCAGGAGGATTCTAAGCTTGAGCCAAGCTTAGACAGTTTAGCAATTTAGCAAGATCCTGGCAAAAAATAAAAATTTCAGGGCCGGGGATTTAGCTCAGTGGTGCCGGTGCTTGTCTTGCAAGTGCAAGGGCCCGGTTTGATCCCCAGTAACCACACAACAGTATTGGGCGTGGAGACTCACAACCAGCAGCAACCAGTACCACATACCACAGTGCTGGGTGTGGTGGCTCATGCCTGTAATCCCAGCACTCGGGAGGCAGAGGCAGGAGGATTGCTGTGATGTGAGTTTGAGACTCAGCTGAGGGCCAGCCTGAACCACAAAGCAAGAACCTGTCTCAAAAAACCTTAAAAAAAAAAAAAAAAAAAAAAAAAAATTCAAAAGACTACAGGCCCCAGCTTTATTCCCTAATACCACAAAGAAACATGTCATCATATAAAGGCATAAAGAGAAGTGCACTTATCATAAATATATATGTCTCATTCTTTGATTTTATATATATAAGTATATTCCTTAACTGAGACTATATAAAATAAAATGTAGGTGATTTCTGCTTCTCCTATCCCAATCTGATTCCACAGAATGTATACACTAGTGGTGGAGAACCAATCACATGCGTGCCATGGTGGGCTGTCAGAATCATTAAAAACTCTACAAGGTTCACTGTCACTGATATACTGTCATTGTAACAGATGTATTCCCACATATTTTATACATATGTGTATGTGTCTACATATTCAGAGATACTACAAAAGATCAGAGATAAAACTATCTCAATTTTATTTTTTATTTTATTTTATATTTTACTCTTTAGTGTTCTGAGACAGGATCTCGCTTTGTAGTTCAAACTGACCCTGAACTCACTATGTAGCACAGGCTAGCCTTGAACTCACAGTAATTCTCCTGCCCCTTCTTTCTGAGTGCTGGGATTATAGGTGTGAGCCACCATGTCTGGCTTATCTCAGTTTTAAAACTGAAGAAATTGAGGCTGTGAGAGGTGAAGAATTGCTCAAACCCACTCAACTATTAAATAGCAAAATCAAGATTTCAGGTGTCATAGTTCCAAATCTTTGACTCTAGTTTGGATACTTCCATCCAAATGACTATCAGCCTGTACCTCATGAACCTTCTTGCCATATGCCTTAGAGACTTCTCTGCAAAGTTTGTGAAATTCAGGTGGATGACAGAGATATTAACTGAATTTAAAAGTTGGCTACTAGAAATGTGATGTTACATAAGCTTACCTGTTTACTGGGCTTTTTTTGTGACCGACACTCAGCTTTAGGACTCTTACACTCTTCTTTAACTAGAGACAAAAAAAAACCCCAGAAATTTTGGTGAATGAAAGTGCTTACTGGAAATTTGGCAAGACCCTGCCTCAAAATAAAACAAACTAGGTCAGGGATGTGGCTCAGTGGCACCACACCTGCCTGGCAAGCACAAGGTCCTAAGTTCAATCACTAGGGTACTGGGGCAGGTAGGGGGAGAAGAAAGTGGGGATAGAACTAACATGCTTAAGGCCTTGGGCTCAATCTTCAATACTAAGGGAAAGAAAGAAAAAAGAAGTGAGTGGACAAATATGAACACAAAACCTTTCTTCAGACATACAAACACAATAAAGCTAATTGTAACTTCATATAATAACTCAAAAGGTTTACTTCCATTTATATAAACAATAGCTTGAATTAAATATAAATCTTTTGCCAGGTATGTTGGCATGTGTGCCTATAATCCCAGCACTTTGCAAGGCTGAAGTGGGAGGATCACTGTAGTCTACTCTTGGTTTTGTATCTAGATATTCCCCCAAAGCCTCATTTGATCATAGTTGGAGCTTTGGAAAGTGACTGGATCAAGGGGCTTCTACCTGACTTCTACTGAGAGGTAAGATCTGGTTGGAAGAGGTGGGTTACTGGGGGCATGGCCTGGATCTGTCTCTTCCCCCACTCCTCAGCTGATCTCTCTCTACTTTCCTGTGCCATGCCATGAGCTGCTTCTTCTCTGCCATGAAGCCAGCTCACTGTGGGCCCAAACCTCTATAATCTGTGAACTTCCTTTAACCTGCCGGTGTCAGGTATTCCCCTTGGAGATAAGAAAGTAATTAAAGCACCCTATAATTTGATAGCCTGGTCAATCTAGTGAGGTCACATCTCAAAAAAAAAAATTAAAGCTATACTTATCAGATTTATAGGAATATTAATTTATAACATTAAAAGTAAAAGAAGTCAGGCACAGTGGTGCACACCTGTAACTACTTTGGAGCTACTTGAGAGGGTGAGAAGGAGGATTGTCAGTTTAAGGCTAGCCTGGGCATTTCAGACCTTGAATTGAAAAATAAAGAATGGGGATGCATTTCATAACAAAGACTCTGGACTCAACCCCAATAAAGCAAAATGAATGACTACATAAATAAATTTTAAAATTTTCCAAGAGGAGCCTGGGGTTGTAGCTCAGTGGTGGTTGCCTAATATATGTTAGCCAGTGAGTTCAGTTCAGGACCTGCAAAAAAGAAAAAAACCCCATCTCAAGTAGCAGTGAGGGAACATTAGCAAAAATTTCAGAGCTAACCATTTTTATATTGTTCTATCTACCAAGAAAGTTTAAAATGATTAATTTACCTTTTTGCTCTTTTTATTTTTTCATAACACATGCAATTATTTTAAAAAAACAGGTTTATTGTGAGAGTTTATATTCATTAGATTTATTTTACCATTTAGCTAGGTTATCCTAGCCAGATGTACAACATTTTGACACATCTAGCTACCATAACATACTGTCATAGAAAGAGTCATTATAAGATAATTTATACTTCAGGAGAAGATTCAACAGTGCTAAGGGTGACTTGTTTATTTACTTATACCCTTTTTGGTGTATAAATTAACTTCTAGTCAGGCTATGAGGAATACTTAAAATTGTTGCTCAATTCTAGAATGGCAAATAAAGCCAACTGAGACCTTCAAACTACCTTTGTTGTAATTTTGTCCTTTACCAATGGGAAAGACACAACCATGCAGACAACATCCAAAGGATAGCTGGAGTAGCTATGCTAGTACCAGACAAAATAAACCTTCTAGGGGGACTGGGTATTCGGGATCAAACCCAGGACCTTGTGCATGTGTGGCAAGCTCTTTACCACTGGGCTGCACAGCCAGCTTTTTTCTCCTTAATTTTATTTTGAGACAGGGTCAAGATGGTTTTGAACTTGTGATCCTCTTGCTTCAGCTCCCCAAACAGCTGGGATTACAGCAATGCAGCACAATGCATGGCTAAAACAGACTTTAAGATAAAAATTGTTATTAGAGAACAAGAAAGAACTTTTTGTAACAGTTATTTCTGGAAAAAATGACTCTTAAAACATGTATGTACCTAACAACAGAGCTCCAAATACATAAAAACAAAACTGACAGGGCTAGGGATTTAGCTCAGTGGTTCTAGTCTGCCTGGCAGGCCCAAGGTCTGGAGTTTGATCCCTTTGATCCCGGGTAACTGTCTACCACAATGCAAGGTGTGGTGACTCATGCCTATAAGAACACTCAATAACCACATATCACAATGCTGAGTGTGGAGGCTCACACCTGTAATCCCAGCACTCAGGAGCCAGAGGTGGGAGGACTGCTATGAGTAGAGGCTGGCCTGAGCTAGACTGTGAGTTCAAGGCTATCTGAACTACAAAGCGAGACCTAGTTTCAAAAAACTAAACAAAACACAAACCCAAAACAAACAAACAACAACAAAAAAACCTGACAAAAATTGAAGGGAAAAAATACAGTTCAATACTTGGGAAACTTTAATATTGCATGTTCAGTAATAGATACAATAATTGGACAAAAAATAAACAAAGACAGAAAACAAACTACATTGTAAACCAAGGAGTCTAAGAGATGTCTGTAGAATATTTTGCTCAATACAGTATAATACAGCCTTCTCAAGTATGGAATATGCGGAAGGATTGACCATATATTACGCCATAAAATAAGATTTAATAAAGTTGAAAGGACTGGAGTCATACAAAGTATGTTTCAGACCACAAAGGAATGAAACACAGTAAGTTGCAAAAGAAAATTTGGGTATTCACAAATAGATGGAAATTTAAAAACACATTCCTATATAAAGCACGAGGCTGGGTGCTACAGTGAGTCCAAGGACAGTCTGAATTAAACATGACTCTGTCTCAAATAACAAAACAAGGGCTGGGGATTTAGCTAGTGTTTATGTGTCCTTGCAAGCAAGGTCCCAAATTCAATCCCTGGTAACAACATACAAAACGTCCGGCATGGTGACTCATGCCCACCAGCAATCCCAGACTGGGGAGGCAGAGGCAGGAGGATTGCTGTGAGTTCGAGGCTTGCCTGGGCTATCTAGTGAGCTCAGAGCCAGCTTGAACTACAAAGTGAGACCCTGTCTTAAAAACAAACAAACAAACAAACAAACAAAAAAGCAAAACAACACAAAACAATACAAAACAACTTAATAAAGCGTTGGAAAGTCAAAGAAATCACTGGAAAATTAGAACTTTAAGCAGGACGAACATACTAACCAGAAGTGGTGGCACATGCCTGCAATCTCAGCATTTGGAAGGCTAAGACATGTAGGTTGCCATGAGTTCAAAGCTGGCCTGGGCTTCACAGTGAGTTCAAAGCCACCCTGAACTACATAGCAAGACCTTGTCCCAAAGAACAAAACACAACAATCAACATACTAAAACACATGCGATGTAGCTACAGCTGTGCACTAAAGGAAATGTACAGCTGTAAATGCCCATAGCAAAGAGAAGGAAGGAAGAGGAGGAGAACGGAAAAAAAAGAAGCAGCAGGTCCAGGGGTGTAGCTCAGGGGCACCATGTGCCTGCCTAGGAAGCACAAGGTCCTGAGTTCAATCCCTGATTCCCTCACCTAAAAAAAAAAAGAGGCAAGATATGTTATATACAGGTACAACTTCCCTATGATGAATGTTATCTTATGTATATCTAAAATATATTTTAAAAAACAGAAAATTTTCAAATCAGTAACCTAATCTTCATAATGAGAACTAGAAAAAGAAGTGTACACTAAATCCAAAGGAAGAAGAAAGAAAATAGTAAAGATTACAGTGGAAATAAACGAAATAGTAGAAAACAATTGAGAAAATTAATGAAACCTGATCTTTTAGATGAGATTCTGCTGTGTTGCCCAGGCTGGCCTCAAACTTCTAGGCTTAAGTGACAGTCTCTTATAGTCTCCCAGGTAGCTATGATCATAGGTATGTTCCACTGCACTGACCAGAAACTGGTCTTGTACATGGAACAAAACTGAAAAATTTTTACAGAAAAAGCACCTAAGTTAGAAATAATTCAAAGTTAAAGTGGGGATATTACTATCACCTTAGAGAAAAAAAGATTATAAGGAAATATGGAAATTACATGCAAACAACTTAGCTGACTTAGATGAAATGGAAAAATTTGTATAAAGATACAAACTAATTTAACTGACTTATAGAACAATCTGAGTAGAAATATAACAAATAAAAGATACTATACTAGTAAATAAGAAAACCTCCCATAAAGAGGTTGGATAAGGTATATGTGTGGTTTAGGGAAGATAAACAAAGTTTGCATTTGGTCAGTGCATGGTGTATGTAGGTACAGAAATACAATGAACCCTATTAATATACACAATAGTGCTGATTAAAAAACAAAACAAAACAAAATAAAACAACAATAAAAATTTTCCATAAAGAGAAAGGAGGTCTAGGTTCAGATGGTTTCACTGGTGAATTCTGTACAACATTTAAAGAGGAACTAATATCATTGCTTTCCAAACTCTTCTAAAACATAGATGAAAAAGGATTACACTACCAAATCAAAATCATCCCAAGAAAATTACACGTATCTCTTATAAATACAGATGCAAAAATCCTCAAAAAGGGCAGGGGAATTAGCTCAGTGGTTCTGGTGCCTGTCTTGCAAGCTCAAGGGCCAGGGGTAAGATCCCTGGTAACCACATACCATAATGGGTGTGGACACTCATGCCCAACAGCAATCAGTATCACATACCACAGTGCCGGGCGTAGTGGCTGATGCTTGTAACCCCAGCACTTGGGAGGTAGAGGCAGGAGGATTGCTGTGGTGTGAGTTGGAGGCTGAGCTCAGGGCCAGCCTGAACTACAAAGTGAGACCCTGTCTCAAAAAAAAAAAAAAAAAAAAAAATCCCCCCCAAAATACAAATCAAATCCTGCAGTACATAAAAATAGGTCATAAACTATCACTTAGGATTTATTCCAGTAAAGAATTGCAAAGCTCATTCAACATATGAAATATAATCAGTGGCACAAATCATAAAAACTGAATAAAGGACAGATCATGTCAACAGATGTGGAAATAACATTTGAAAGTCTTCAGCTATAGTTCAGTGGTAAAGCACTTGTGTACCACTGTGAAGTCCTACATGAATTTCAGAAAAAAAAATTCTAATAATTCTACAGAAAAATAAAAACAAACAAACAAAATATAGATGATAACTCCCTCACCTAATAAAGGGCATCAATGAAATACCTATAGCTAACATGATGAAAGACTGAAAATTTATCTTTAAGGTCAAGAAAGGTCAAAGATACCTGTCTTCATCATTTCTGTTCAACACTGGCTTGTTGTGGTTCTAGCCATAGCAATTAGGAAAGAAAAGAAAAGGCAACCAGACAGTACAGGAAGAAGTGTATCTGCAGATGCCACAACAGTTAAAGATAATACACAAAGGGCCGGGGAGTTAGCTCAGTGGTTCCGGCGCCTGTCTCGCAAGCGCAAGGACCCGGGTTCGATTCCCCGGTAACCACATAACAATACTGGGTGTGGAGACCCACACCCAGCAGCAACCAGTACCACATACCACAGCGCCGGGCGTGGTGGCTCACGCCTGTAATCCCAGCACTCGGGAGGCAGAGGCAGGAGGATTGT
>PVIR01033642.1:0-17808 GCA_004026965.1 Petromus typicus
TCAGAAAAAAAATTATCTCAGAAATCTGATCTATGAAGGGATATGGTAAAGAGATGGGAAAATGTGGATAAATTTAAATACAAATATAGGCATGTGCTGTACAAGTAATAAAAATAATGTTCAACACATAGGATTAGAAAAAAGCAATACTGAATAATATAAATAAATATGATCAAGTTAAAATGTCTGCAGGATTTCTTCATTGTTTTGAAAAAGGCTAAAAGTATTAACTTTCAACATTATTACATTTAGTTTTTGTTATAAGATGTTTAAGATAGCCACTAAAGAAATAGTATTGAAGGTGTAACTCACAAACAAATACAAAGGAGAAAAAAAGAATGAAAAAACCATAAAATACAAGAAGGTAAAAATTATACAACATAAAGCAAAACTAGTTCAACTAGCTCAATAATGGAAAGCAGGAGTTTTTAAAAGATCATATTGGATCTTTAAACCATAATTAGAAATGTGCTAGTCATAAAACCTATACATAATGTGTGTTCGAAATATATGACACAATACAAAAGTGAGGGAAAAGACACACCAGATGAATAAGACTAGCAAACTAATGTCCTTACATTAATATTAACCACCCTACACTAATATTAGTCTTTAGTAACTTTTGCCTTAAAGAAAATGATCAGCAATCAAAGGAGTTATAGAATGATGGAATATTTTGTTCCAACCAAGAAAACATAAACTTCCTACATATATATGTATGATAGATTAAAATCATGTACAGCAAAGATGACAAGAGATAAACTGACAAACTTGATCATAGTGTGGAATATAGCAGTCTTTCTCAATAATGGATCAAGTAAACAAAGAGGGATTGAGTATGGATACAGGAAATTGGAGAAAAATAGTTTGCAAATGTAGCTTTAACGAGCATACATATATGCCATATTGAAGTAGTAGAAAATACAATGAAACACACATAGGACAATCATGGAAACTGATGGCATGTAGACCACAGAACATATCTAACAAATTGTAAAGAATGAACACCATAGAGGTCATATTCTCACACAAAAGACAATTAGATTAAGCTGAATAATAAAGCAATAACATTAAAATTCACAAATCGTTGCAAATTAGAAAATGCTTCTAATTAACTCTTAGGTCAAAAAATTTAAAAATGAATAGCAATGAATATACTGTGTGTGAGACCTTGTATGAGGCGGCTAAGTTGGTTCATGGAGAAATATTTATAAAATTAAATATTTCCACTAGAAAAAGAGAAAGACCAAAAGAAAGAAGTTACTATATAAGCTAAGAAATTGGAAAAATTTTAATGAATCTATCCTAAGAAAATGGAAGAAGGGCATAAAGATGAAAGCCAAAATTCATACAAATCAAAATATAGATCTAATTCAAAAGGTCCACAAAGTCAAACAACTTTTCTAAAAGTTTGATAAAATTAATGAATATATGGCAAGAAGAACTGAGTGTGACGGGAAGGAAAATAATAGTGTTATGGGAGTTACACGACTGCATGTGCACTTATGTGAGAAGATTAGTACATCATGGAAAATTTGATCTCTTGCACCAACATACTTGAACTCTTAGATGAACCTGGTAGTTTTAAAATGAGTACAACTCACCAAGATTCTATGTGAGATGAAATAGAAAACTTGAGGTTTTCTTTCATCCTTAAGTCAATTGAATCAGCATTTAAAATCTTCTCAACAAAAACTTGGTCCCAAAATTTTATAGTTAGTTCAACCAGAAATTCCCAGAACCTGAAGAGGGAACTCTTTCCAATATGCAGCCCTTGATTACTACCAAACACAAAATGAGAGGAATAAAAAAGATAACAACTGACCAATTGTACTCCTAAACATAGACAAAATACTAAATTAACAAAAAATCATTTAGAAGAAATACATTCTAACCATGTTTGATTTAACTCAGTAGTATAATTTGTATGCAACATAAGAAATATATTACTGTCATCCCCAGCATTAAAAAAAATGAAGGCAAAAAGATATGTTTATCCCAGTTGATGCAGAAGTCATCTGATAAATGATATTCATTTATAGTAAAAAGCTTTCAGCAAACTAACAAAGAAATTGCTTCATCCTGATGAGAGATATCAAAGGAAAAAGCCCTACACTGGGTGTCATACCAACAGTAACTCATTCAAAACCTTCCTTTGGTAGGAGCAAGGCAAGAGTGCTTGCTGTCTTCATACCTGTTTAAAGTTTCATTACAGGTTTCAGCCATAAAAATAAGAGGAAAAAAGATATAAAAAGTCTAGGTTTGAAAAGCAGAAATAAAATTGCTATTATTTGCTTATGCTATGATTTCACTGAAATTCAGAAAGAATCTATAAACAAGATGTCAGAGTCAGTGACAGCATAAGGCTGAAAGTTATGCAACAAACACAGAAAAGTATTTTGTTGTACATTTCTACTTTGTGTAAACAAATTCATATTTATGATAACAAAACAATATTTCAAGAAGTACATCCAACCATTTTGTTTTTCAAAATAAGACTTAAGTAAATTAAAAGTAAACTTTAGAAAATATGTGTTGGTGAATAGAAAGATTTACTGTCATTGAAGTATCAGTTTTCTGCAAACTAATATATAGATTGAAAAGAAATCTCAAAATTTTAACAAGCAGATTTTTGGAACCTTATAATTTTAAAGCTCATATGAAAACTCTTTGTGAATATAGGAAAACTAAGGAGTCCTTAAGAAAAGATGAGACTTAACAGATATGATATGCAAAACTCATATTCAAATCAATGACCTAATTAAACGTAATGGTAAACTTTAAACTTTTAGAAAATATAAAATAGCATTTTATGACATCAAAGTAGGACAATAATTCTTAAGACAAAGTATAAAGAAAAAATCTGACTACTGATAGAAAACTTTTATCAAATGACTTGGAAAAAAGTGATAACTTATCAACAGAAAAATATTTACAATTCATGTAACCAACAAGGGAGAAACCAGAATATTTTAACAGCTCCTACAATTTAATAAGAAAAAGAGAAGAGCTTAATATTTATTAAAAATATTTTTAAAGATATGAAAAAGCATTCCACATGAGGGAATCCAAGAAAAATATTTACCCCTATGCCTAATTAAGAAAGTACAAAGTCAGCTACATTTATCATATTGCCAAAAATTAAAATATGACAATACGGGGTATTGAAAAAGTTGGGGAGCAATGAGAGGTCTCTATATCCTGCTCGTGAAAATGTCAGCTGCCACCATTATTGTGGGAAACAGTGTGGCATTAGATACCAAAATTAAACACATAACTAGGGGATTCACATCTTGCCAAACCAGTTCCATTCATGCTCCAAAGAAAGAGAAACTCTTGTACACATATGTGGAAAATAAACACCAGGGCACTCACAAGAAAGAAATTGTTTTGCAATAACTGAAACACTAGACACAACTGAATGCTCATTGACAGGAAGTGGACAAATTTTGAGGTATTTATATAAATGTAGATTCTTTGCCAAGAATATGAATGAGCTAACTCTACACATAATCAGCTGAATGAATCTTAGAAGTAGGATGTAGAACAAGCAAGATGTACTTTATTTCTATAAAGTTTAGTAGTGTAAAAAAATACATTTCAGAAATACATGTAGATACTCATGCACCATGGAAAGATGTTTCAGAGATGATGCCATGTGCAATGGTGGTTTTGTAAGATGGCACCATCCAGTGACATGATACCATCTTAATGTGTAAAGTCTTCTACAATGACACCATCACCAAGCAATGCATATCTCAGCTCTATACTTGTCGTTCGGTGGCACTTGACTGTCTATGATAAATCTACAAAAAAGAAAGATTGGGCAGACGTCTGTGTAAGTTTGCACACTGCACAAAAACACCCAGCCAAGAGGCTGTTGGAGTAAAACACAAACCCTGAAAGCTACTTCTAAGCCTTTACACTGGTGTAAGAATGCCTCTTCCCTAGAAAGAAGATTTTCTAACCCAGTGTTCACACTGGAACATGAAGAGTCTTCCCAAAGTCTCTCAGGCAGTTGCTGAAACTCACGTCTGCCCACCTGGTCCTGATAACCAGCTTCTCAGTTCAGAACTGCAATAGAAGGTGAACTGTAGTATAGAGTTCCGAGGCCCAGGCAGAAAGATTTTCTGACCCAAAGCACCTGTTTGGAGTAGGGGAAAATTATTTGGGAATGCCAAATGTATTTACAGTAATCTGTATTTTAAGCTGTGTGACTAGATTACTAGCCATGTTTACATTTTATAAATAAATATATGAAGAACACATTCCTTAAATATTTGTGCACATACATATATAGATAATTACATATATAACAGAGGCATTTTATGTCTACATATGTATGCAGAATATATACAAATGCTATATGTGTATATGCTTTATGTGTATGATGTTCAATCTATTTTATAATCATAAAATATAGAGTTTAGTTTCTACATAGTTCATTTCTACTCTTGGAAAATATATATGTGAAGATATATCTCAGATATAACTCTGCTGAATAATTTTAACTGATATTTGCCAGAAAATTGTCTTTTCAATTCTGAGAAATCGAAATTCAACAGGCCCATTGCAAAATTTGAATTAGGCCACCTCCAAAACCCAGGATGGGGTGGTTGTTATATTAAAGATCAAGTAGCTAGTGTCCTTATTACTTTTTCTCTTTCATCTTGCTCTAAAAATATCAAATACTTACGAGACTAGGGACTGGCATGTTTAAATAAAGTCCATAGCCAGGAGCAGTGCTCACACTGGAACATGAAGACTCTTCCCAAAAATCTCTCAGGCAGTTGCTGAAACTCACGTCTGCCCACCTGGCCCTGATGACCAGCCTCTCAGTTCAGAACTGCAACAGAAGATGAACTGTAGTGTAGAGTTCCGAGGCCCAGACAGAAGTGAGCTTCTCCTCTGGGACTGGTGAGCTCTGCTGAGCCAAAGCCTGAAGGCGCCTTTCTGCCTGAGCATCATGGAAAGAGTAGACATCCACTGACTTCTGGACACTGAACAACTCTCTCCACCCAAGATAAAATGTTTGAACAGTCTAAAAATCCTTCCCAATTGTGTCCAAATTTAGGAGTTACAAAGGGCTCTCTCATGTCTGAGCCCATTTGAGCTCCTGTCACTAAGGAAGGGATAGATCTATAGGTGATAGCATTTGTCACAGGGAGGACCTCAAATCCCAAGAGATGAGCTGTGAAATTGAAGCCAAATCAGGCAGATCTGGTGGTCCTTACTTCACTGCCTTTCTTTTCCACTTTAAAACAGAATCAAAGACATGGGGTGGGTGACAAAAAACTGGCCCTAAAAAAGCAGAAGGAGGAAAATGACAAACCAGCAAACACTGCTATGCAGAAGCAGGAACAGAGCCCCAGACTTCAGGTGCAGAATGTGTTCCTGAGCACTTCCTGTGAACCACGTCATTCTCCAGGGGAGATCTCATTGAGCAGAGTAGTGGCCAGCATTGGCCATGGGGGAGCAATCCAATCCAGACTGAACAGGACCTCCTGAGAGTTGAAGCTGATGTCTGCATTTCAGGGCCGTATCTGTCTATTCTGTCACTGCAGCCCCATCAGCCCAGCAGCATCTGCACCTTTGAACACACATCAGCATCCCTAGGCCTCTAGAGACAGCACTCACAAGCCCCAGGATGTCAAGATGGGCCCGAGACCTCCCCCAGAAACCTGCTGTCACAGGGCCCACTTTCCAGAAAACATGCACCTTCCAGCACTGGAACAAACCAAAGCCTTATGCTTGGACTATTTGCCAGTTGGCTCTGAGCTCTACTCCTTAAGTACCTCAGCCCACTGCCAGCATGATGCTGAGTGTTCCTGTGTAACTCTTCTGCAAAGTTCTAGCCAAGCCCTGGAGAGATGCATTTACAGATAAGAGCACAGAGTTTCCCCTTAGGTGGAGGGCACTATATAATGGTTCAATTCTTGGGATTTAAAGATTGAGTTTTTAAACTGATTTGATCTCTATTGTATTAGTGTAAGTTGGAAGTGGATATCGTATCTTTCATGCTAATTAGGCATTGCACTACTTAGTCTTCCAGGCCTCATGTAAATAACAATTAGCAATAATTTAGCAGTTGTACATGCTGGCATCTTCTAAGCCATACCATTGTATACCATTCCAGATTCCTTTGCATTAATTAGGTTCATAAGCCAATCAGTACTAATTAGGAAGAAAATAAGTATAATAATAAATGAAACAAAATTAGTGATTTGTATCTGGTCAGTAGTTCCTTCCCTCTGCAGTTCATCAAATAGTCTTAATGCGTAGGAACTTCTTGTAATTGAAACTAATTATGAGGTTTCCCCTGCTACTTTGAGCCTCATGTTCAAATCCCACAAAGCTCATTAAATAAGTAACAAAACTGGAATCTTTAACACATATTGTAACTTGGATCATGTTAATTAGCACCACATGCAAAAGGCAGCAAGAGGCTGTTTAGCAGCCCCTGCAGTAGTTAAAAGGAAGGGAAACTGGGATTATTACAGTTCTTTGGGGTTTGTATAGATCCACGCCAGTGGTATGTGGGACAGTGTGGTGAGAAAGGTGGTGTGGTGATTTGCCTATCAGGGCCAGATGTGATGGGTAGCTAAGACTAAGCTACCCCATGACTGAGACATATCCAGCAGTTCAGCTGGGTGTGGAAAACTGGGTATGACTCATGAGTACCCTGTTGATGGAGGGGTTTCCCCATGCTCTAGAAACTTGCACTACTCTACTTCTGTCTGGGTACCTTTCCCATACCTTAGGCCACTTGTAAAGCTTATCTTTTCCAGGTTAAGTGGTGAGCACTAGCGACCCCACAGAATTCATTTGCCCCATACAGCATGAAATTGTATACACACATAAATGCATGTGTCTGTTTCTAGTTAAACATATGCACCATTCAGCAGACATATTGCCTATATTCACAGCTTCCACGCAGATCTAAATGACTGCCGCTCCTTTCCATATACAGCTAGATTTGTGGATAGCTCTGGAGGCCTCGATTAGAAAATGCTATAGAAATACACTCATCCACTGCTGTGTCACTTGCCTTCCTCTCTGGACTGTGGAACAGTCTAAAGTTAAAAGCACTGGGCCAGTACTGGGAAAGGTTGGTGACAGGAAATAAAGCCACAGGGATATTGGTTTACAGTGTACCCACCTATAGTACTAGAACTCCATAAACAATATAGTTTACTGTTGTTTTATGAGTAGTTTTAAAAAAACCCTAACAGAAAACACTTGTTTCTCTACCATTCTAACTTGTCAAGTTTGATGGCTTCATAAGAAAAAAA
The DNA here is from genome assembly GCA_004026965.1 of Petromus typicus. Lineage (NCBI taxonomy): Eukaryota > Metazoa > Chordata > Mammalia > Rodentia > Petromuridae > Petromus > Petromus typicus. The sequence continues at coordinate 7,293 of PVIR01033642.1, forward strand.
AAGACACAAGAATTTCCAGACAGTTCGGTGTTTCACAGCTAAAGACCTTTGAGTCATTCAGATTAACCTTAATGTTTGGGGATAGAATTTCATTCCATGTGAAATAAATAGTGATCTTATATGTCCTTCCAGCTTCAACCAAGACCTCATTCCTTTGTAAAGCATCTCCCACTGCTTGAGCTCACAGAAGTCATTGCTTTTTAATTCCCTTTTTACTCCTACAGCTCTGAGTGTAATTATGAGACCTATCCATGCAGATGCCGAGTTTTCTTATGAAAATCTTATAGGTATTATTAGTTGCTCATGAGCAAGAATCCTCATGGGCCATCTCCCCTCTCAGCCCCACAAGAGCCAACCTAGACTGAGAACAAAAAATTGCCAACATGCTCTGATTTGATGATAATTAGGCATTTGTAAAATCACCCAGAACTCAGCCTAAGTATGGCTTTTTGAAGCTCCTGGAGTATAATGTCCATTGCTTTTATACAGCTCTATATTACTTTACAGTGTTCTGCTATATTCCATATATATTGTGCAGGGCAAGTGAATGGGAAGGTGAGGAATGTTCAGTCTTATGTTATCTTCCATGAGGTATCCTAAGAGAAACCCAGGTCATATACAATGTGCATCCATTTTACTGACATTACTTTATTTGATATTAAGGGATCATGAAATTGGAGCTGTGTCTACACAAACACAATGGTATAGCAAATAAGAACAAACACATAGCTCATGAAGGGAGAAATAATAGTTATTAGTTTGTCAGCACTGCTAAAATTAGCTGACCTGGATAATCCATTTCGTACTGGCTTATTCCATTTTTCTTTGTGTGCACAGCCTCCAACAGCACACACAGTACTTTTATGGACATGATTCTACATCATATAATGTTGGATAATTGACAGTGAAACTAAGATAATAGGTATGCCCTGCCACTAACGGTTTACAGTCTAAAACAACTGGTGACTGATCATAGTGAAATTAAGGACAGCCAAATAAAGATGTTTAACCAAGAGAAGGATCATAAGCAAAACACAAAAGGCTTGTTAAACTTTCTTTTTTTAGCCAGAGATTAAAGTTGCTATCAATATTTCTTCATCCCTCATGTAATGCTAAATTATATAACAATGATCTATTGCACGCCTGTAACCCTTCACAGCACTGAATTCTGTCTTCCTTGCTGTCTTGGAGGCCAGCAGAGGGTGTCAGGTTTTGTTTAAGTAAGACCTAAGAGAGATCTGATTTGGGCTTAAGATGGTTAGGCTGAACTTCTAAAGCCATAACACCCATCCCCAACAGCAAATGAAACACAAGACCAGTCTTGGTTAATGGAGAAACTGTGTAGAACATTTGGACTTAGACAAGAGCACACTTAACCACAGAATCAAGTCATTTGGAAGAGGCAAGAGAAAAACAAGACCAGGGATGAGAACCAGTCCTGGGAGGAGCTATAGGGAGCAACTAGGTTGCTGGGCAACCCATGTATTGCCCTGAAGCTTTCTGAACGTGTTCCTGCCTGGAAGGAGGATGTGATGAGGTGGGCGCTGAAGGCAACAGTTTAGGTCAGGACTGTGGATTCCTACAAATCTCTGCAGCCCCCCTTTTGCACCCCCAACAAATCTACTCAAAATAGATCTTTCAGAATCTTGCTAAACATAATTTTTAAATTTGAATTTACACATGTATATATCAGGCTTGATAGGGAAACTCCTCAGAATCCCACAGCTTTTTAATCTTACAGTTTTCTCCTGGAAAAAAAAAAGAGAAAATTGGAAAGGAGCATAACTAGGGCTTTACACAGTAAGTGAGATGTTGCTGAAAATGTCCATGACTGGATCAGTACAACACTGGAAATGTACACAGTACACACACAGACACCCAGGGAGTTTCCACTAGAAAGAGTGCATGCTTCACATTTGATCTGTCTAAATTCGGTATTGAGCTACAAAGACAGATTGAGCAACAAAAGTGAGGACAGGAGGTGTTGAAAGTGGAACTCCAACAAAATGGGGGTTGCAAGAGTCAAGGTCCTGGCTACTTTGCAGATCCGATACTGCTTTAGCATGAATGCATATGTTTATTTATCCGTTTTTTTCTCCATTTTCTCAGCACCTCTTGTGAGTCCAAGCCTGCAGTCCATGCTTGAGTTCCCAACCACAGCAGTGTAGCCTGGGACAATACCATGAAGTGGGACTCAAAATAACTGGGATTCGAGTCACAGCTCCTCCACTTGTTAAATAAAACGCTTCTCGTTAACCACTTAAATCTTTCATTCCCCTTCTGTAAAATGAGAACAGTAGTAATTCCTGCCCTATTAGCTGTTGTGAGGATTAAATTCTCTAATGACTGAAGTAAGTGCACAATAAATGTTAGCTGTTTGTGTTGCTAGGGTTAAATTCAGTAGTTGACAGCAGTGGAAAATAGAGTCAGGCCATCCTTGACTCAGAGTAAGAGTTAAGGAGAATTCTGTTCCCATAGAATTACCAATCCAAAGAGATAGTGAAGTAGCTTTCTCTCCTGTGTTTCAGCAGAACTCATATTTTTGATGTCAGGTACTTTGTAGAAAGGACTCATCTTTGCGAAGATTGGGACAGATTTGTTTCACAGCCTTTTCCAATTCCCTTCAGCCTGACATTCACCAAGGACGTTGAAGCAGGAAGGAACTAACATTTCTCTTGCACCTGTGTCCTGGGCTTCATGAATATGTTTCTAGTCAAGCCTTACAATGAAGATAGTGTTATCATTTCATGATTAAAGAAGCTGAAGTTTAGCAGGAACAGATGACATATCCAAGATAGTACAACCAGAAAAAATGGAAAAACCAAGCTCCTAAATAGTCCACACTCTTTCCATTGCACTACCTCCATTCTCAACATACTCCTCCAAGACTAAAGGATCCTCAGAAACATGGAAGACAAAATGAATCAGACTGGGGGAAAGAACTTTCAAGCTATGAGGAGTTTTCCCTCTTTGCATCTCTCAATCTAGTGCATTACCTAAAGCTCTCTTATCAAAAACAATTAATAATAGCAGCATTCTGCCTAAACACACCGCAGATCTGATCATTCCAAAATGCTCCTCTAGAAAAGATTCACATCTGCCCTTTGCTCTTTTTTTGAGAAAATAAAGCCCACTCCACTGGGCTTTAGTCCCCTGGCTCTCTGTCCGTCCCTCTTCACCATCTCACCACACTGATGAAACACAGATGAAAGCCAAGCATTCCAAAAATTCTCCACAGCTTCCTATCTCCCAGACCTGGATCTGAACAGAGCAAGAAGGTACAGGACAGAGGGGAACCTTTTTGGTTTTTTTGTTTCTTTTCAAGAGGAATCAGTTACATTCTTGAGTCCTTTGCCATCTTATAAACAAGGCTGAGCACACAACATTCCTCCCAGAACACACAGTCCTGTCTATAAAATACAGGCCCGGGCTCCTCTGCAATTCTTGTTGCCTAGACACTGTTCTTCTTATTCTTTTGGAATGGCTTTTATTTTGGTGGCATTAATGGAAGCCAACAATGGAACAGTTCTTTCCTGAAACCTCTGTTTTCCTTCACCTCTCTCTCTGTACCCTGTATCTCTTCCACTTAGGTTTTAAGCTTGTAAACGTTTCCACTGGCAATGCCAGCTCTTAGGTGCTGCTTGTCATTAGCCTGGGTGGACGGTTTCCCCCTCTGTCTGTGACCTGCAGGCTGCGCTGGCAGGTGATGGAGGCTGCTACAAAGCACTGAGATCGCAGCAGGACTCTTACCTACTGAGGCGCTGCTGATCCTCTTCACTGTCTGTAGAAGTTCCTGTTCTGTTCATCTTTTCAGGGGTCAGAGAAAATATGACCCTAGGAAATGCCGTTGAAATACAGCTGAACCTGGAATGGTGGGTCCTGAACCACCCACTGCTTTTTCAGAAGGCTAGGATGTAAAGACTTGAGCTGCTGGATATTGGGGAGGTGTAAAGGATGAACATTGTATACCTCTTATTTATTAAGTATTTAAATACCCATATTTATATATTTATTAATAACATTAGCCCATGTAAGAAATACACTAATATGTACTTAATAAAATGAATTTGTCCTTGTCTCAGTATATTACATCCAACAAAGCTACTGTTACTCAGAGTACTTTAGAACATTTCTGGATTTACTCAAGATTTTCCACATTTTTGTGTAAGTAGTAATATCTACTGAGAAAAACTTCATCCTCCAACCATGGAGTGTACCTTCAAAAATATGCATATTTTTAGAAATCATCTTCCCTGAACACAACACTAGTAAACCAGCATATTTTGTACTTCGCGATCTGTGATTACTCCAAGATCCTAAGGCTGACTTAGTTGACTCACCATCTGCTCCTAATGGTTGCAAACTTCAAGTGACATTTGAACAGCAACAGTATGTTTGCAAAGAGTGATTTGCTGGGGCGGTATCTCGTTTATGTACATGGGTGCAGCCCACTCATGAGCCTGGCTCTATTCAAGGAGCAGTTACACTGCAGCTTATGTAAGTCATTGCCTTCCGGCACTGGCTACTTGGCCATGTCTTCTGTGGTTGCAGCCTCTTGGGAAGTGCTCTTTATTGTGAGGATGGGAAAAAGCAGCTGAACCACCTGCATCTCCATGGTCAGACCATCCTCCCATGAGTTGAGGAGAAGACCCTTCTTCCCTTTCTACTTCGGATGCTGAAAGATCAGAGGTGGTAGAAAAAATAAAAGTAGCAATAATTTGAACATTATTTTTCTAAAATCTTTACACTACCTAGTTGCATAGGGACCCAGCTATCTGTTGATCACAATAATCTAATGTGATTCTGTTTTCAGATTTAGGACAGTGACTTTTCTTAATTGTACTCTGAGTTATAGATATATATAGTCCTGTATATGACAGTATCCCACTAGGGCAGTGATTCTCCTTTGAAGATATGTATGCTCCTTTTTCCAGATATTTAGCGATGTCTAGAGATATTTTTTCACAACTAAATGAGGGTTTCTACTGGCATCTAGAGGTTAAAGGCCAAAGAAACTGCTAAACATCACCCATAATACAACACAGTCCCTATCCCATAACACAGAAGTATCCAGTCTAAGTGCCAGGAGTGTTAAAGTAGGGAAACCTTGAACCAGAACAAGTTTTATTTGGTGTATGTTCATACATCTAGCTCTAGCAAAATAAAATGTATACCCCTGCCTCCATTGAAAAAGACTGAATATAGAGCCAATTACAAAGGTTTACTTTAATTTAATCCTCACACTAGGTTGATCAGCACACACCTGTAACCTCAGCACTTGGGCAGCTGAGGCAGGGGGATGGCTACAAATTCAGTGCCAGTCTTGGTTATGTAGTTAGTTTAAATCAGCCTGAACTGCATAATGAGGTCGGTCAGAAAGAGAGAGACAAGAGATGGAGAGGGAGAGCAAAGGAGGAGAGGGAAAGGAAAAGGGGAGAGAAAGAGAAACAGAAAGAAATGAAGAAACAGGAATTCTCCAAGAAGATTTTTCCCTTGGCAGCCCCAGTTCATCTCTTGTGCACTACTGTTTGGTGTGAGGACTGGCTTCATTTTACCCTGTACATGGTGCAGCCTATTCCATGCAATGCAGAAAAGACACACAGCATCTCTGTTATTCCTGCTTTTTGTATTCTTAACTTCCTATTGTACAACCATCTGCCTCATATAGAATCAAAGAATATTAAACTGGAAAAGGTCTTCTGATCATCTCATCTACAAAGCAAAAGAGGAATCTTGGGAATTTGAGCAAGTGTTTAGGTCGACAAAAATACAACCCACTTTCCTGAGATTTGTGCCAGTTGTCTGACTGCTTGGCTTTTCCACACTTCCATCATGGAGAGCTTATCATGCCCAACTTGTAATAGATTTCTTTACATGCCCAGACAGTAAAATTACAGGCTTCGCTCAAGGGTGAGAGCTTATTTCTCTTTACTTCTTGACCCTGCAGAGTCTCTGAAGTGTAAAGCTCAATCCCCTGACTTTTCTGCTGAGATTAGAGGATGGTTTTATTTCTTCAGTTCACTTCCAGTGTCATTTTTAAAACATCATTAATTGACTTTCAGAACAATCCTGATAAGTTTTTCCATCATCATCGCTAGGGAACACACCAGGCATATAGCTGGCATGGGACAAAGGAATTTTAGGGATTGTGAGAGTTATTTTAAAAATAAATAGAATCAGCTCAGTGGTCTGCAAAGTTCTCTGCAGGTCTGTCTTGTCACAGGAGATTGCAGAAAGAGGCAAACCAGTATTGTCACCGACACTCATCACTACTCAAGATGTGTTCCAGTGAGAATGTACAGCCTCCATTTACTAATTGGTCACCTCCTTTCCTTGAAATTTGCTGAAATAAAAGTCTTGATTCTTAAAATCTAACCAAGTTAAGGTATCATTCCAAAACATTCTTCAATTAACCATAAATGAAAGAAAATGTAATTGTGATTTTACTGTAGGGAACTCGGAGCAGAAAAAAGTATTTAGACCCCTAGTCAGAGGGTGGACTTTGTTTTACATGATACCTGTAGTGGTTCTATAGCAACATAGAGTCACTGTCTAGACCACCTACACCAGCACCAGAGAGCTCATACTAGATCTGGGCACAGGACATGGACAAGGACATGGGAGATAAGTCAGGAGAAAACATACTAGCTCTTTATCACAGTGGGAGTGCACAGAATAGAAAACCACCTGCTGGCTGACCAAATCAGGAAGGGAATTTTAAAGCTATTTAGGGCTTGACTCACCTCCACTTTCTTTATAGTAACTGTCCTAACAAGCATATTTTCATTTTGACTCAATACTTAACATATAATTGGGTTCCACTATTTGGCTTTTTAAGTGTTCCTTGTAGGTTTGCTCAGTCTTTGCAAGTAGCTTTGTTAGGGCTGCATAACAAAGTATCACCACCTGGGAGCCTGAAACAATAGTCACTCTTTGTCTTAAGATTCTGGAGGCAGGAAGTCTAAGATCAAGGTGTAGGCAGGGTTGGTTCCATCTTGAATGTTAAGGAAGATTCTGTTCTATTCTTGTGTCTCTGTGTCTGGTAGTTGCTAGCAATCTCCAGTGTTCCTTGGCTCTATTTTCATTGCACATGGCCTTCTCCCCATGTGCTCTTGTCTTAAAGCTTTCCTGTTTCATAAGGACACCAGTCAGAAGACTTTAAGACTGCCTAATTCTAATGACTTCTCTGTACCTCAATGTGTCTATCAGATTTCCACCACTAAAGTGAGATAACCTGATGTAATTAACTTACAAAAGAAATAGTTTGTTTTGGCCTATGGTTCTGGAGGCTCTGTGCCAACATCAAGTGGTCTCATTGCTTTGGCCTTCAGATGGGGCTCAAAATGATGGTGGAAGTATGTGGTGGCAGTGTATCAAACTGCTCACATCATCAGCTAAGAAGCAAAGTAGGAAAATAAAGGTGGGTTCTGCAATCTCCTTCGAGGATTGCACATGTCCAGTGATCTAAAGGCCCCCCACTTGGCTTCCTTTTCTAAAAGTTCCACTATCTCCCAATAGTGCCACCTTAAGGACTAAGACTTTAACACATGGACTTTGGCTTGTAGCACTTGATTGCCTTTCTAAAAACTCTTATCTCCCTATTAGGTCACATTCTGAGGTATTGAGGATTAGAATTCCACATGTGTTTTTAAATGAGATACAGTTTAACCCACGAAGAGCAGCTAAACCTTCTGGTCTGAGGGTGAAAATTGGCTAATATTTATGTGGCTTCTGTTGCACCAGGTAAAGTGTGCAGCATAAGAATGTTATTGGTTGATCCGAGGTGCAGTGTTGGAGCTGTGAAGCTCCATTTCAGAATCCAATCTCTGGTAGAGCTGCAGAGTGTTGGTTCGCAGGAAGTTATTTAAGCAGTTCCATCAAACTATGCTCCATTTCTATCAGTTATAAAACTCCTCATTGTAAACCCCGAAGTTGGGGAGGTTCTGTGACTCCTTTGCAGCACTGATTGAAGAGTGGACATTCTGTCCCCAGCCCATTTCTTCCCTGGGCCCACATAGCCCCACCCTGTGACCTCTCTTCCTGAATCCATTCCCAGTTGCAGCTGATCCTACTGAGTCGATTACATTCCTTTTATGAAGTTGTTATTTTTATCTCTGGTTGTTTTACTATTCTATATTAGGCCAGTGTTCATTTGTCTCACTCTGTCATCCTCTTAATATGCTTAATATGTTCTACAGGATAATACATATTTAAGGACGTTGTTGACGAAATGGAACAAAACATATCTAGTAATACTAAAACCTCAATTATCATTCTCATCTTCCAAAAGTTACCTTAAGAACCTTCTAAATAAAGATAAGGCTTCCAGATGATATTTCTAAATCTTGCCAGCTTTCTTCCTTGATGTACTTATTTGCCTGACCCCTTTGCACTAAGACTTTGTCCCCTGATCTCTCCAAGTTTTCCTATCTTATGGCTATGAATTTTTTCCATTTCCTATTTTATTATCATCATAAGAATTTATTCACATATTTAACCTGGGGATACTGGGAACCCTCAAAAATGAGGAATTTTTCCTTCAAAGTTGAATCAGCCATATTTTATTTCTTCATTAGGGCCAAATTGTTTCTTGAATCTCACATGATCCAGTGAACTTTGAAGCTATTTTGATGATGAAAAAGCATCCGATTTGAACTGTGACAAATTCTGAACCTAAAGTTAAAGTGGATCCATCAAGTCAGTGCACCAAAGACCTGTGATGCAGGTGCTCAGAATCTCCTCTAGGAATGGGCTTCTTGAGGCACAGCAAGGGATCCTTCAGGGCCCAAGAGTTGCCAAAGCTGGTCTTTACGTCGTCCCACCTGCTCCCTGACATTTTGCATGAATTCTCAAGTCCACAGTCCTATAGTTTGTTCAAACAAGAGGATGATTCAGAGAAAGCCCAAGGTAACTAGACATCACCTGACACCCCTCCCTCCTTTTTTTCTTGTGGTCTGAGCAGCATAAACTAAACTTCATCTCATCCCTAGAGGACAAAAGGTTTTATGTCATCAAATTCTTGGGTGTTGAGTATTTTAGGCATAAAATCTCAAGTGATAATTTACAAATCATGCTGGCTCTGACAGAGGTGTGGTACTACAATGATGTAGCCCTCATCAAAGACATATTCATGAGGGGTTTTTGCCCTAATTTGCATCTCACCCCCAGCCATATACCAAAATTAAATCCAGATGCACATCTAGGAAGGGAGGCCAAAGCTTTACTCTCCCAGAAATGGTGGTACTCAAAATCTTATCTTGACCCCCTCAAGAAAACAAGAAGACAAAGAAGAGAAATAGCTTACAGATATTCAAAGAACAAAGACTGGAGTTTGTGCAACAAGGTTTCTATTTCCAGCTCCAAATTTTTACTAGTCCTGGCCTCAGGCAAAATACTTGAGATATCCAAGCCTCAGTTTTCTACTCAGTAACAGAACACTAATGCACATGGTAAGCTAGCCATGAGAGGAGCAAAAATTCATCCCCAGACTCCTAGGTTCTCTTTCTTATAGCTAAGGCAAGGATCTGATTGCCCTCAGATAGAGGCTACCCTAAACTGACCCCACAGGTAGGGAGAAGACCAAGCCCACCTCCCCTCTGCCATCCAGGTTGCATTTGAAGCTGTCGTGTGTTTACAGTACCTCCATCACCAGACAGATGAAGGGACGTGCATAACAGCGAGTGTCCCTTGGCTGTGGGGCAGGATATAGCACTTCACACTGGAGCTGGCTTCCACAAATGAAAACACAGCAGAGGCTGGGGAGGCACTTGCCACCTTGCACTGTAGTGCCAACATGCCTTTTAATGAGGGCTCCTCAGAAGTCATGTTCTCTGACAGGAGGATGCAAGGAGAAATGTGTTTTGTCCCAGTCACCAGCTGAACACACAGAGCACTGGAAGGAGTACTGCTCTCAGCACTGGGCCCCGCAGCCAACCACACAAAGTGCTTTTTGGTGTTTGCCAACAGGGAAGTTCAATCTGCAGCTGCAGCCGCAGGTGCTGGCTGCCAGGTTCCCCGTGGCAACCCAGGTGCATGCCAGGTTATGCATCTCTGCCTTGGAGAGATGGCCTGCATCTCAGATGCATGTGCCTAAAGTGTGGAGTGCGCTGTGTGCACCCACAGTGGGAAGATAATGATTGCACTGCTTTTTATGGGCCGTAATAGAGCCTCAGCAGGAGGTTCAGTAGTAACAGGGACTTGTAGAGGATATGGAAGATTGTAACATGCCTTGTTGTTGTTTTATCTGGGAGACATTGTTTTTTCCTTTGTCATCATTGAATTCAATTATCATTCATGGTTTTGCTCAGGTGCTTACACATCCACCAACTGTACTTTACACCTCCACCCGTTATCAGCCAATTGATAATCCAGGTTTGGATTTGTCTATTTTACGGAAAAGTTCACATTCAGAATCTAATTTGGACTTCTCATGAAATAGTGAGTGAGACAGACTAGGAATTGCCAGCCTTGTCTGTGTCCTGTATAAACTGAGGCTTAAACCATGACTTCTTGGCTG
>PVIR01033643.1:0-18127 GCA_004026965.1 Petromus typicus
GAAAACAATGAAAGGTGAAGAGCAGCCAGTAAAAATGCAGATGGACTCTGCCCAAACCAATTGCTCATTGTGCTGAGAAATGGACTTTTAGGCGCGTAATGAAATGACTTGGTTTAAAACCAGAAATTTAAACAACTGCTTATAGCATTAAGCAAATCCAAATTAAAAGAACATGCTTTAAATGATATTTTGCTCTTTCTATTAAACAATAATCCCAGTAACACTGACAGTAAGATTTTAAGGATTTAGCTATTTACAGAGTAGTGATTTTAATTGGATTTCAGAGGGAAATTATATTGGATAATACTGAAAATATTTTCATATAATAGTGCTGTGGTTTATTACATAGAGTACATTTAAAGACATACATGCAGCAATTTATACTAATCTTTTATCTGACATATCTTTCTTTTCACAATGAGTACTGAGAAGCACTGAGAGTGATTTTTTAAAAATTAACAGAAAAAGACTCTACCTTTACAAGCTTGCAGTGTTTGTGAAAATAAGCCATTCTGTGCTTGTGTGTCACTTTTGGCTTAAATAGTGTGTGCAAAGGGGACAATGTTGAGATTGTAACAAAAAAGTAAGGAAACAAATTTTATATATATGGGGGGGTGGTAGGGTGGGTGGGGCTATGGGAAAAAATGAGAATTAAGTTGTGTCTTATACTGGTACAAATCCCCATTATGGAGTGCAATCATGATGTGTATATTTAATGTACTAATAAAGATAATTTAAAAAAAATAGTGTGTGCAAAACCATGATGAAGGCAATGGGCAGTGCTTTTGAGAGAGAACTAAACAGGTTAGTTCGCAGAACACTGCGTGTCCATGTGACTGCATGGAATAGGTGAGCTAAAGCACTGGATATAAAATGAAGCATGATTCTCAAAGCTGGACTTAAAGTAGATGGTCTTACATAACTTCAGACAGCTCCACTCAATAAATGTGGTAGGAGGAAATGAAGAAACAAAAATCTTAAGTAGATAATCTAGGATTGTGGTTCTCGCCTGACAAGTAACAAGAACGTACAATGTGCATTTCTTTGAGAGATGAGGCAAGGCTTCAAGTGTTCAGATGGGAATGGAAACAATCTTTCAGCTTTGAAGAAAACTCCTTCATAGCACTTTACACATAAAGTTCGTGTCAGATTGCCCACAGGCAGTGGAATGAGTTAGATGAGCAAACTACAGAACATCTTGTACTTATGTATAAATTTGGTGACTCCAGGTCCTGTGAACTATGACCAATCTCTCTGTCCCAAAACATAATAGCACTTTTTTTCTGGAATATTAAAAGGCTTTAAATGATACCAACTAGATTTAGGACAGTATGAAATGCTAGAGCAATAACTATTAAATGTTAGAATGGTAAAATCAAAGTACCATCTATATATTGAAACACATTCATTATGGACATAAATTCTATACACATATATGTACACAGACTTTTAAATCAGGCAGTAAATGATTGCATGTGCAAAATCTTGAAATCTTGATGCATTATTTTGTTATACTTGTTGATAGTAATATAAATTTTATGTCTTTTTTTTCACAATGTAAGGTAATTATTTTACTTTGTTTTGTTTTATTTTATTTTTAGTAACCAATTCTAAAAACATTGGCCACCTAGTATGTTCACACACATGAGTATGTCAGTATATTCCCGACTGCATCTAAGTACCAAATCTTAATTCCTGGTCCTGTCACTATGCTGTCAACAATGTAACATTAACATTGTTACTGAGCCTGAGACAGGCAACGCAAGGGAATTATTTTCTATTTCTTACAGGCTGCATCCTTTGAATATTCTTAGATAAGAACTTCTAGAAATAGTATTGGGTTCTGGAGACCGAATGGACAGATGGTATATGGTGAAAAAAGACACACTCTCACCCAAATATGTAACAGATATGAGTGTAGAAAAGACAGGACTGGTCCATGTGATGTTTTTCCTACAAGTTTCCAACCTCACGTAAAGTTAAACACAAAGAAGATGTACACAATAAGGTTTAGGACTCCTTGCCACCTCATCCCGTGGAAGGAGTTTGGTGGTCATGCCATCTGGCATTCTGGATTATTGTTATGGATTAGGTCCTAGATGGATATTACCATTTTGGTAGCACATGACCAGCTCAATGGCCCAGCTTTTGAAAAGCAGCAGCTCCTGGACAGCTTGAACTGCTTCCTTAAAGTGGCAGGTTGGTTTTTATGAGTGGTGCTTTTAACACAGCTTCCCAGCAAAGCAGATTTGTATAATTTGGCCACCTGCTGTAAACATCAATTTTAATCAGTCACGTGTATCTTTGCCAGTATATTTGATCAGTGGTAAATGTTTGAAGATTTTTGAAATAAATTTAATGATAAAATTAAGCAGCCATCTGGAAGATAATACATTTTTCTAAATCATTTGCAAGTCATAAATTCAAAATGCTATGTAGAGAACACACAATATAAGTATATATCCATTCTGTCCCTGTTATAATATTGTTTGTGAGGACATTTTATTAAGAATAATTCAGAAAATTTATCTCCTTAACTGGAATTGTAATCGGCAATGAGTAGAAATAGGTTTGGTGTCCACTGGCTTCGACCCATGCGTTTGGATAATGAATCCAGCTGCTCTACCCAGGGTATCTTAGTGATTAGAGCCCAATCTCATAGCTTTTCAATTGGTGGAAAATTACTGCAAAAACAAAATCTGCTTTCTGATATTTAGTTTGATTGATACTGCCTTAATAAGGTGCTGCTAATCCAAAGAGAGTTTTCACAAAAATTTCTATTTACCCTGCATGTCCAAGTTACATTACCATCCCCATCAGAATAGTGATTCCCAAACCACTTAAGAAAGACAGATTTGAAGAATTTGCACAACATTTATGTTATGATTTAGAGCTGTGAGAGCAAATATCTTGAATATAAAAAATTAGTAATGATTTTTCTGTGTAACACTCACAATCTGCTTCCTTCAGACACACAGCCTGTTTTAGGTTTTCTTCTCTCAAGCCTATTTTAGATTTATTGATTTATTCATTAATACTTGCAGGGAATACAGGCCTGGTTTTTTATCTCCTCTGTTTTATTCCTCTTTTTATACTTCTTTTATGGCTCATTTTCACATACCACCTGTGGGGTTTCTCTTTGAAATTACTACTGTTCCTCCAGCAAGGGACATATTTTATTAGTTTTTATGGTTTATTTCTTTTATTCAAAATCATAGATTTTTGGAAAAGGCTGGATACAAAATTAAAACTAGAAAAGCAAAAATGAACAAAATACACTTAGAAAAGTAGAGTATTGGCAAGAAGACACTCATCGTTTCTAAAATAAACAACTCTGAAGCTGTAAAAGATGTTATATTTTGTACTGCTGTGACCATGTTGAAAACCTGGAACACGGAATCCTTATTCTATAGAGATTAATTCTGAGAATATAAATAAACCAAACTCTCTCTCTCTCTCTCTCTCTCTCTCTCTCTATATATATATATATATATATATATATATATATATATAATACATGATTTAGTTCATTTGAAATTTTAAAAATTCATGTATTTAAAGTATATCCTCAAGTTATTGCCATATATAGAATCACAGGAGTTATTAAGACACGAACATGATACCCATAATGAGCTGGGAAGTCACCTGAATAGACCTATATACATCGTTCGATATAAAAACCCTAAGACATCATTGGAGCTGATCCTAGCTGGCACATGTCACCAGTGTATCCTACTCCCTCACATAAGTACTATTTGTAAGGGTCTAATTATGAGTAAATGTCTGCGTGGGAAGTGAAAGAGAAAGTAACTCGACCTTCTGTGGAGTATGGAACAATACTGGGTAGAACGAGTCAGGGTTCCGCAGAGCAGCACAACCCAAACATAACATAATGTAACGCGGTATAATGATCTAAGGCTGCGTAGTCTCTTCTGTGGGCAAAACCACGGACACAAGAGCCTCGTCTATGGGTGAAACTTTGGGGACCCAGGAGCTGCTCAGTACATTAACCTGGAAGCCTCAGAAAAAGAACCAAAGACGCAGCCCCAGTCGGAGGCTGAAGGCTTCAGGGATGACTCTGCACTCAAGACTGAAGAATCTGGTCCCCCACATGATAGTAGGCATGTCTGGGGTGCATCTTCCCCACTCAGTTCCTTGACTCACGTGACTTTTCTCTGGAAACATCCTGGCAGATGCTCTCAACAATGCGCTGACCAATCAATCCCCCAGGCATCTTTCGATCCAGCGAAACTGATAACTAAGATTAGCCGTCACATAGGCCTTGAGCATCGTTTCCGTCTAACAAGCACAATGAAGAATATATATAGGACAACAACGGGAATGTCCAAGCCGCATGAGGAGGATCACCCAGGAGAGTGAACTTCTAGCCACCTAGAATTTATCTTCTTCAAATTGATCTGAGTTTGGGGGATGGTTATAAGCTTTAAAAAGATAAACGAGAAGAAGGAGGAGGAGGAGAAACAGAATGAAGAGATGGAGAAAAAAGTGAAGAAGAAAAGTAAAAAGGAGGAGGAAGAGGAGAAGGAAGAAAAGAGAATAAGAAGAAAAGGAGAAGAAGAAAGAGGAAGGGGAGGGGAAGGAGGAGGAGGAAAGGAAATTATTGCAAGTCACATATCATGATCACATTAGTTGACAAAAATAGTGCAGGACATTGACTACTGATCAGTAATTCATGTTATTCATTCTGGGTAAAAAGAACTGGAATAATAAGGAAAAGACTTCCTAGGGATATTTATTGAGGATGGGGTTAAATCCGTTCAAGATGTGCAATAATCTAGCAGGCAGAAGTTAGAGTAATAAAACAAGAAAATAGAATCAAAGAGTAGAGCCAATGAAGAAACAGCCGCAGAGTTTAACTTTGTAATGTTGAGAAAGTACAGTCACCAGATGGGGGAAGAATGGAGGAAGGCTCTTGAAGCCCACCTAAGGTTAGCTTAATGAGGTTATTACTGACACAGTGACAAATTTTCCTGTAGGTTTAGAGAGCAGGCCAATATTTCAAAATGAGAGACTGGCAGGAATTGGTGGGCTTCTATAAATATATTATAAAGTGGAATTGTAGAATTTGTACCAGACAGAGGCCAATTATACAGAAACCTACTGGTCGGAGCTATTTTTTTCAGTGGAAAATAAAAGCATGGGTTTTCTAGGAACATTTAGAAGTCTTTTACTTCCCACTTGCTACTTTTACTTCTATACTAAAATAAAATATTTAAAATTATTACAAGCACCTACATTTTGAAATCTTTAATTTTTTACTAAAGGTTTATCATACTATAATTTTAGTGCATCTTCATACTTTCTCAAGTACTATGAATTTTTTTTTGTGGATTCAAGCTACCCTTATTCATGTTTCACAAACAGTTATATATTAATTCCATTATAATCCAAAAATGTTTCTAAAAATATATGTCACTTCTGCTAATATTTTACCAATATCCATAAAAAGAAGAATACCTCATGGATGTCCATCTCTACACGACTCTTCCTTGAGCAAACAAAATGTAAATCATTAGAGCAAGACTCACAATGCAGCTATATGAGGAGAGGGGAAAAAAAGAAAATACATAAGTGAGAAATACTCTAAAAATAACTTAATTTTCATAAAATTAAAAGCTATAAAACAAAATATCAGGAGGCTTGAAAAGTAGAAACTGTTTTTGTGGGAGACTGTTACTGTGGGTGTGTTATTAATAGCATTTTACTCTATTGTCTTGCTTATATTGCACAGAATTTCTACTGTAATGGGTTACAAAAGAGGATATTTTTATGCATGGGATATTTGTCCATGTCAAGTATTACTTGATGGTTTTGACTTGATTTGACAAGTTAGGTCAATCAAAACAATCAAACAAGCCTCTATCTCATCTCTGTCCTAATTACAGAGTCAAAACTTGTATGTTTTATAATGATAGTGCATATTAATTGTTTGCTGCAAGGAGCTTAGGGTCCTTCACTGACCTGCCAGTTGTTCACTATAGCAAATATGTGAAGGAATAGCTGGATTAAATTTTGAGCAAAGCAATTTATTTCCTTACTTAATGCAAGACTAGTACTAACGATTCTTGTAACAATTGTCATAAAGATGATTCATATTTTTCTGTGTGGCTTTATAAATGTACCATCTAACATAAGATAGAAGATTCTAGTTTAATTGCTAACATTTATCTTTTTGGGTCTCATTTCCCCCTATAGTAACATTTCTAGAAATGATAAAAAATAAATCATTAGTTAAAAGATTGGGTTTTAAAAATGGAGTTCAGAGTTATTATATTAAAGTTTTCATGAGAGGTTCTTGTTTTATCTTACTTTACATATCTTCTTTTTTATTTGGCCACAGACATAATTAAGGTGCTAATTGCTATATTGTCTTCTGGAGGTCAAAGTTTGGATTAAATAAGCACTAAAACTTTCTCTATTTTAAAATGTAAGCAGAATATAAATGTACTTTAAAGTTATCCTTTCACACAGTAACTCTTTGTTTCATTTTCTTGCCCTTTCTATTCCCCACCTTCATTAGTTATTCCTTGCTTCTATGTCCTCCACATATATCTATTGGTAGATTACTGAATGACTATACAATGTGCTAACATAATGGCAAATGTTTTGCCACACCAAGAAGAGCAGTGATTTCTTTGACTGAGACATCATTAAGATTATTCTTGGCTAGTGTTTGAAGATGGAGAACCCACATGACTTGAGAGAAGACATGTGATGAGCAACGACAGGTCAGGGGAGAACGGGCTGTTCAGGACAAGTCTGAAAGTCTAGGTAGGCAGGGGGAATCCTGCAGGCCCCATACTGGCAAGTAATAGATCATGTTCCAGCTAGCAGAAAAGAAGGTTTTGTTAGACAATGACTCAGGTAAGGAAATGCTAAACGAATTATAGTTCTACATGATTCTTTGGCAGGTCCATGCAACGACAAAAATGTATAGTGCAGAAGAGCCATGGACAATAAGAAACTGTAATGTCAGCTATTATGATGAGTTCATAATGAAAGTAACCGAATCTCTTTGGCTTTAATGGTGGTGCAAGCTGTACCTCACAGGGGGTAACTGAACACAGCAAGCTGTCATCTAAAACATGAATTTAGTTAGGTTGATAAGCAAGTTTTTGTTGTCATTATTGTTCTTTCTTTTGAGGATGATAATATGACCATTATGTAATCAAAATGCTATGTAAGGAGGATATTTCAGAATTTTAACATGCCCTGTGAGCTCAGACTTCCTGGATTCAAATCTGAACTTCACTGCTTACAAATGATATGACTTTGAATATATGTAGCCTCTTTTTGCTTCATTGTCATCACCTTTAAAATGAAGAAAATGACGGCACACACCTCCTTAAGACTGGCATAAAGAATTAAATGAAATAGTATTCACAACATGTTTAGAATAATAAATGATCAATAGAAAATGGTTAAAAGTTTTATATGTGAATACCTCATAACAGAAATGGTAAACACCACCTCCCTAGGGGACAGCAAAGGTGAATGTAAAGAGGAGTTTGAGCTAGAAGTATGGCTTTCAGTACATAAAGAAAAGAGCAGATCTAGAGCTTGTTTATTTACAGTTCTAGCCCAGCTATGTCAGATTATCCATGATATAATATTTATTTCAGTAGTTAAAAGAATCTAAGAGCTCACATTCCCATTTGAGTATCTGTTAAGTTTTCAAATAGCAAAATCAGGCATCTTTAGAATATTCAGAACTGAAAATCTTGGAGCTTCTGAAAAACAAACAAAAAGCTACTGACCAGCCCACACACATGCACAAACTCCAAACAGACAGGCCCAAACACAACAATAGCTCAGCGGATCCAGAGCTGCCCACAGGCTGCCACATTCCTGTGTGCGGCTGCTGACTGAGGGGCTGGCCCTGGTCCCTCATGTGGTTTCCATGGTTGGTACCTGGAATCTGGGTGTTTGAAGAGTTTATTTGATCTTGGGGACCACAAGATATTCATTCGGAGCACCCTAAAAATGTGGTGATGTTTTACAGAATTTGGAGACTGTTGCAGGCTAGGGAGTCGTTAATTGTCCTGTTCAAAGGTTGCTTTATATTCTCTGTCATTCTAGAGGGGGAGTTCTATTGAGAAAAATATGAATTTCTCTGTCACTTTGTGCACTCTGCGGGGAGTAGCAAAGGATTATTTTTCATAGTATGTTTCCTAATGATTTGTCCAAACTAATTTTGTATTCCAGTGTCACATATTGCCCTTGGGTTTTCTCCCTACAAGTCCCCTCCCTGGGTTATTTATACTGTTAATGAAATGATGAACGGTTCTTTGTATATTCTAAATGCATTTATTTCCTCTGGAGGATCTGAGTGAAACAAGTACGTTCCTGCAGAAGAATCATAATATGGTTACCTGTTCCTCTGGAACTGCCTTTGTCTTTGGTTCTAAGCGTTCTCTACAAATGAAATGCTGTATATTAAAAAGCTACAATATTTCATAGCTTTAATAGCAGAGATAAAATTATGTAAACAATTTGATATCAGAGGGGATTTCAGTTTCTCCTGGAAAGAAGTATTTCAAAATAAAACAAATCCATTTAGGGATTTAAAAAATGCTTTCTCAACATATCACTATGAAACTTTTAAAGACATGGAGTTATTTCTCTCATCGAAGGCTTTCTCTCTCTCTCTTTCTCTCTCACCCCCTGTCTCTCTCTATCTATTTCTCTGTCTCTTTCTCTGTGTGTCTCCTTGTATCTCTGAGACTCTGATAAAAGACTGAAAAAGAGATACTGTGACTGACCCAGAACACTAGTCTTGATTATATTAGCAACTTCTCTAGTTTGAAGCATGTGTATGTGTAATTCAAAATTTTAATTAATACATACTTATTAAGTACTTTCTGTATTATGAGGGCGAGGAAAGGGAGTGTTTATAATTTTTAGAAAAAATTAAGTTTTCACTCATGTATGAGGAAACAAGGATGTTAAAAATCCAAACCAAACCAAAGCTACCATTAAATTGGCTGAAAGATCTTGAGAAAAGTGTTTCTAAAAGTGCTCAGGGCTCTCTGGGAAGCTGACTAGAAGGATGGATCTCAAGGTAATTTCAGAAGGAAGACCAGGTAGAAAGGCTATTGTGGGCAGAGGTCAAATACTGAACAGACCTGAGGGAGAGAAAGCAATCCAGCTGGCAAGTGCTGAGGGAGCTTCAGAATGCACGACCTTGGAAGGGCTCAAGTATAAGTTGTCCCACACACCATGTTAGAATATTCTTCAGTGGAATCTTCTGTCCTTTAGAAGAAATCATGCTGTAGTATACTCCCCAGACAAGCATGGGGAGTGAGAACAGAAATCTAGGAAGTGCTGTGAAATAGGATGGCTCTGTCTCAGTATGGGGCAGTGATTCTTTTTTGCAAGACAAATCTCGATTGCAGTAAAGGAGACTCAGAACACAGATAGATACCCCGGTCTAATGAGCGAATGAACATCAATATTTATCTCACCAGCTTGTTGAGGAGAGTCACAAAAAGAATAACACTCAGGGCTAATTTGCCCAATAAATATTTACTAACTTCATAATGTATCACTGTGAGAAGCATGGATGTTGCTCTTGAGTTCAGAGGTAGTATAAACATCACAACCTTTTAGGCTGAAGAACTAAAGCAATTGAATCAGCTGAACTTGTCATAACTACTCCCTGCCCCTCAGGTATCTTGAATAAATTAATATAGGTGTTCTACAAAGAATGAGAAGGTTAATGGACAATTGCATTTCTTAATGTGCTTGTAAGTAAGCTCTTCTTTGATGAAATGAATGCTAGCCTATTTACACGAGGGCCACCAAAGTGGTCCTGTGGAAACTCTAAGCTGGTACTGCAAACTTAGCGTTGTGAAAAATAAAACAAATAAGTCAGTATGTGTAGTACACTACAGTGAAAGTAGGAGAGAAGAGGAGAAAAATGGGCAAGTAGTCCAAATGGACAGATTTAGTAACTAAGTTAGACCACGTGGTGTGAAGCCATATAAGCAGTCACTGATTTTGTTCATGCTCTGCCCAAGCACTTGGAACATCAGGAGAATTTGGCTTCCTCCCTACCTCCAAGGGTGAAGCTTGATTTGTCCAAGCCAATTATGGTAATTCCATCTCTTTGCCAAGTGATTCATTTTGGCAGGGGCCTGTGGCAGAATTTTGGCAAGTCAATTACGAAAGGAAATCAGTTGGATAACTTCTGGGACAGTTTTAGCAATTCTTACTTAGAGAGACAAGGAAAAGGATATGCTATTTATTCTAGCTTTTGCACGATCGTGTAAATGTGCAATACTTGAAGCTTCTAAAGCCATCTTGCTGCTGTGAAAGGACAAGCTGAGGACACAGGTGCACAATCTGATGATGGTAGTATGGAAGAGATGCAAAGGGCCAACATTACTTATGGCATAATGGACTGGTTCCTACCTCACCATGGCTCCAATGGCCATGTGACACATAGCTTTTCTCTTTCCTACATCCAAAAGCATTGCTACTGAGAAAAACTTTTCCTCTAGCCTTCTAGATTAGTATCTGGTATTTTGCAAATCAAATTGACAAATGACAGATTAATAGGCAGAAGGAAATGTTTCTTTTATTTTTCCAACCACCTGATTGAGGTATGATTGACATTTCTGAAGCTGTACATATTTAATATATATAACTTGCTGCATTTGGAAATAAAAATATATCCATGAAGTCATTGCTATAATCTGCCATAAAGCTGTCCATAAACTACAAAAGTTTCCTTATGACTTCTGTTTTGATAAGAACACTCAGCATAAGACCAACACTGTTGGGATAGTATATATTGGAGCAGATAAGACCTTTGCATTAACTCTAAGGACTGTGCAGTTGATCTCAAGGACTTTCATCTTGTGTAACAAAAGCTTCTTCTTTGATGAATACTTCCCTCTTTCCCCTCTGGCAAGTTCGACTATTTTAGCTTCATTGTATGAGGGGTATCGTGCAATATTAATTTTTCCATACCTGCCTTACTTCACTAGAATAATGTTCCTCGCGTTTATCCATTCTGTCACAGTGGTGGCAGTTTCTTCTCTTCTAAAGCTGATAATATCGCATTGCATGTGTACATGACACTTTCTTTATTTACCCAATCATAACATTTATGTTGCTTCTAAGGCTTGGTCATTCTGAGTAACAATGTAATTATCGAGGAAGTACAGGTGTCTATTCAAGTTCGAATTTAAATTCCTCTAATTTTTGCACAAAAAGTACTATCACTAGATTGTATAGTTGTAGTTTTAGTTTTTTGAGGAATACCATGTGTTTTCTGACATGGCTTCACCAATTTATAATCTTGCCAACAGTAATCCTTTTTCTCCACTTCCTTTTCAACCCCATTGCTATTTTCAATAACAGTCACCCTGAAAAGTGAGAGGTGACATTTTGTGGTGATTTTGATTTACATTTTGCTGGTGATTAGTGTATCAAGTATTTTTACTGATACCTGTTGATCATGAGCATACTTTTATGGAGAAATGTCTGTTTAGGCCTTGTGTCCATCTTTACTAGTTACTTTTTTCCCCCTAACTGGTTTATTGTTCTTTTGCACTGGTGTATCCATGCTGATCCTCTTGTGTTGCATATTAATGAGCCAACAGTGTGATGGGAAATGGTGTCAAAAGACACCTTTCTACTTCGGCTCCAAGTGTCTGACTGTCTATGTCCACCCGGTAGCTTCATGACTAGTCCACACTCTTCCAGTGGTGAAACAGAGAGGCCAGCTCGCAATCACACTTCTAAAGCTGTGAAATAACTACGGAGAACCCTGACAGGGTGTGTGATGTGCCTTTGAGTCTCTCCTTTGTTACCAACAGGGAAATGAAAACATTTTCAATATGACCAAGTATATAGAAAAGGGACTTCGTAATATTTTTTCTCCCTCATTTATGTGGAATTTTCCCTTCCTTCTTGTTAGTTACTGTGTGTGTTTATATCCTGTTATTATTACATCTTTTAGATACAATACTCTTTGTAAATAGATAGTTTGCACATATTTCATTGTGTTCTGTAGGTTGTATTTTATTCTGTTGTTTCCTTTGCTGTGCAGAAGTGTATTGCTATTAGTTTGACATTATAACACTTTATTTTGGCTTTTGTTGTCAGTGCTTTTGGTGTTCTATCTGGGAAATTATTGCCAAGGTCAATGTCAAGGAACTTTTACCTATTGCTTTTTCTGTGGAGAGCTATACTTTTAAGTCACTTTTAAGTCCAGTTTCAATGTTTTCAGTATGAGTGTCCAACTTTCCTACCACCATGAACTGAAGAAGCTACTCTTTTCCTTGCTAGTTCATTTTACGGTATATGTGTAGATTTGTCTGCTCTCTTTTCTATTCTATTGGGCTTTTGTTTATTTTAATGACAATATTAGATTCTTTATTTGTTAAGTGTCTAAAATATTTTGAAATCAGAAGTTTGATTTCTCTGACTTTGCTCTTTCTGAAAATTTCTTTTGCTTTTTGCAGATGAAGTTTATGATTATTCTTTTTATTTCACTAAAGAATGACATTAGGGTTTTTCGTATGGATGGCACTAAATTTGTAGATCAATTTGGATTATATGGATATTTTAAAATCTTAATAGAATTTTTGCACATGAAAATCTCAAAAATTTTCAATGTATATATCAAATATTTTTCTAATTTTTAATGTCTTATTTAATTCTCTAGTGTTTCATAGTTTTCTAGTGTTTCAAGCTTTTCATTTCCTTGGTTATTTTATTTTTTCGATGTTACAGTTTGAATTATTGGCTTAAATGTCTTTTCAGATATTCTGTTATTAGCATATAGAAATGAAACTGATTTTTCAACATTGACTTTGTATTTTACAATTGTGCTAAATTCATTTATTTCGGTGTTTGTGTAGTCTAGCTTTTCTTCCTATATTATGTCATCAGAAAAAGATGACTTTGCCTGTGATCTTTCAATCTGGTTACTTTTTATTTCATTTTCTTGTCTAATTGCTCTGATTGGGATTTCTAGATCTCTGCTGAGTAGAAGTGTAAAGGGTACAGATCACTAGTTTGGTCCAAATTAGCATTGAATATGGGCTGGTCATATGTGGACTTCATGGTGTTGAAGTAACTTTCCTCTATATGAACGTGTCAAGACATCTGACCACAAAAGGGTGTAGAATTTTAAAATTATTTTTCTGAGTCTGCTTGGATGGCTAAGCAATTTTATTTTTTTGTTAATGTGCTACCATCACTTTAACTGATTTATGTATATCAGAACATCTTTATACTCCTAGATAGATCTTTAGTCTTATTGTGTGACCCTTTTAATGCACTACTGAATTCAACTGATTAATAATAAAGCAAGAATTTATGCATCCATATTATAGGTTAGTCAGGAATATTGGTCTGTAGATTTCTTCTTCTGTGATGTCTTTGGTTTGGTATCAGTGTGATGGCAACTTGAGCAGTTAGATTACAAGTGTTCCTTCTATTTCTAGTTTCAGAAGAGTTGATATTAATTCTTCAAATGGATGGCACATTAGCTAGGAAGTCAGTCTGTCCTGGGCTTTTGTTTTAAGACCTTAGATTACAAGTAGTCCTAATTATTATTTATTACTCGTTATTTATTACTAGTACACTTAGACTTTTTATTTCTTCTTTTTTTCAGTTCAAGTAAAATATGTTTATCCAAGATTTTATCTCTTTGTTCTAGGCTGTCTTATTTGTTGAAGAGTAATTATTCATAATAATCATTTATGAGGGCTGGGGATTTAGCTGAGAGGTTCCAGTGCCTTCCTTACAAGTGCAAGGACCTAGGTTCGATCCTTGGAAACCACAAACAACAATGCAGGGTGTGGAGGCTCACACCCACAAGCAATCAGAGCCACATAGCACAGTGTCAGGCATGGTAGTTTATGCCTGTAATCCCAGCACTCACTTGGAAGGCAGAGGCAGGAGGATTTCTGTGAGTTCCAGGCTCACCTGGGCTACACAGTGAGCTCAGAGCCAGCCTGAACTACAAAGTGAGACCCTGTCTCAAAAACAAACAAACAAACAAGCAAAAACAATCATTTATGAGCTTTTTTCTCTAACATCAGAGCTTTCATTTCTAATTTTATTGGACTCTTCTATTTCTTACTATAGTAAAGTATCTTTTCAAAGAATCAAATCTCAGCTTCATTTTATTTCTATAATTTTTCTATCTCTATTTCATTTATTTCTGTACAAATTCCCTATTAAGTTTTCATTTTACTTACTTTGGATTTAATTTGTTACCCTCTTCAGTTTATTGGAGGTGTATTAGTATTTTATTTGATATCTTTTGCTAAAATATAGGCAGTTATTACTATTACTTATTATGATTAGCTCCTCTTTGTTTCATTACATCTAAAAAGTTGTGTTTTGTTTTGTTTTCATTTTCATTGTTTTCAAAATACTTTTAAATTTTCTTTCTGATTTCTCCTTTATCTCCATGAGTGTGCAATACTGTATTATTTAATTTCCATGTATTTGTAAAAATTCCCATTTTTCATTAGCTGTTGATTTCTAGTTTCATTTCATTGTGGTCAAAAAAGATATTTAGAATGACTTCAATACTCCTAAATATGTTAAGACTTATTTTGTGGCACAGCACGTACTCTGTTTTGGAGAACATTTCAGGTGTACTTGAAAAGACTTCGTAATCCACTAATGTGGACTGAATGTTCTATCTTTATTTTCTGATTATCTTGGTTTACATTGCTGCTCCAAGCTGCTCTTCCTTTATTGTTTCTCTTCCTGGGTGCTCTGCCCATTACTTTAAGTTTGTCATTGAAATTACTTAAAATGATTGTAATGCTGCCTATTTCTCCCTTCTGATCTGCTCATGTTTGTTTTGTGCATTTTGATGCTGACTGCATATAAATTTATGAAATCAGTTTTATTAAATCAATCCATTTATATTATCTAATGACTTACCTGTGACAATTTTTGAGTTAAAGTCTCTTTGTTATATGACAGTGATTTGTTTTCTTTTTGGTTACCATTAACATGAAGTATCTTTTTCCCTTCCTTTGCTTTCAACGAATGTTTTCTCATAAACAAATATAAATTTAGCCTACTGCAGATGAATAGAGTTACATTCTGTTTACAAATTTTACTCAGTATGTATTTTAACTGATAAATTCAATTCACCTGCAATTAAGTTAATTTTTATACCTAACACTTACTATTTCCACTGTGTTGTTTTCAATGTTTTGCAGTAACATCTCTACCCTTTTTCCCCCCTCTGTTCCTTGGATTCTCATTATCTGTAGATTTGATTAATAGTATTTGATTAATAGTATTCTTTTTTTTTTTTTTTTTTAGGTTTTTTGAGACAGGGTCTCGCTTTTTGTGGTTCAGGCTGGCCCCGAGCTCAGCCTCCAACTCACATCACAATCCTCCTGCCTCTGCCTCCCGAGTGCTGGGATTACAGGCGTGAGCCACCACGCCCGGCACTGTGGTATGTGGTGCTGATTGCTGCTGGGTGTGGGTCTCCATACCCAGTATTATGTGGTTACTGGGGAATTGAACCCGGGTCCTTGCGCTTGCAAGACAGGCGCCAGAACCACTGAGCTAACTCCCCGGCCCCGATTAATAGTATTCTTTTTGTCCCTCATTTCCAATGACCTACGTTTCACGCCATGTAGTCTCCTTTATAAGAACATATCACTGAAATTGTCTACACCAGTGTTCATTTCAGTTATTTCTCTGTTTAGAAACTTGAATTTTAATGGCTTATATCTTTGTGAAACTTCTCATTTTATTTTTGCATTATTTTTCTGACCTGTTTAATTTTCAGCCCATGTTCCCTTGTAGGTCATTTGGCTTTTTTGAAGTGATTGTGTTGAATTTGTTGTTAAGCAATTCACACACCTTTACTTTCCTTCTAGGATCACTTACTAGAACTTTGCTGTGTTCCTTTGGCAGTGTCACACTTCCCTACCTCTCAATGATCCTGTTTCCTTGTATATGCGTGTGTGCATTTGAAAAATAAATCACTTCTAGTCATTGCAACCTGGCTGTGACCTGGAAAGTCCTTCACCGTTTGGTGCAGGTGGAGAGTCCGGATAAGTTGTCTGGAGGACTGGAGGATGGGAGGGTGCTCAGGCAGGAGCTTCTGAAACTTGAGTTTCTGGGAGCAGTTTGTGATGGTTTCCACTGGGATCGGTCTGGTGCTGTGGTTCACGGGAGAGTCAAACACTCACTTTGCATTCTCTTTCTTCCAGAGGAGAACTCAGGCCAAAGGGGTCCCTCTCAGTGATTCACAAGATGAGCCATGGGCAAACAGTAGTGAGGGGCAGTGAAACTTCCCTTCCCACCCCGTTTGCTGTGTCTTTCTCAAGTCTGTGCTCTGCCTGCTTCTGCTGCCTCTCACATGGATTTTGCTGTTCTCATGGCATCCGCCATGGGAGGGCAGTGTTTCTGTGCAGGGACAGTGGCTGGAATCCCTGTTCCACCATGTGGCACGTTCCATCTCCAGATGTTGCTTTATCAGTGTGATATCTTTATCACACAAAGCTTCATAAACAAGAAGCAGAAACACAAAGAGATACTGAAGACTGTGGGCATCTACACCACTTTACCAAGGGGCAATAAATTGTGAAAAATTAAATGAGGAGAAAGAGGTTTTGCTTTCCTAAAAGAAATAAATTACTGCAATCTATCTAATAAACATACACTATTTAGCATGGTTCATTCTGCAGATAAGTTATTTTCCTCTTTCTGGCATGGAAGAGACCTTGATAAATAGAGATTTGTGTCAATTTATAAAGGCCAATTTATACCCTGGTTTTCACAGGAGAAAGAG
This sequence comes from Petromus typicus, assembly GCA_004026965.1. Classification (NCBI taxonomy): domain Eukaryota; kingdom Metazoa; phylum Chordata; class Mammalia; order Rodentia; family Petromuridae; genus Petromus; species Petromus typicus. The sequence goes on from PVIR01033643.1 coordinate 16,814, forward strand.
GAGAGAATTCCTGTTGCTGCTTTTTAGTTGCCTTCAACTCTAAATAACCCTTGTGCAAAGTAGATGTTCTTACAGCCGCCTTTACCTTCCCACCGGCTACTGAAGTCACCTCACACTTGTGTTCTTAGAGATTAGGCTGAGGTATTTGTCAGGATAGAGGGCCTATTGGGTATTCTACGTCAGACAAAGCAAATGAGGGGAAGCTGGTCTTCAAAGTTAGAAATGTTTACAAATTGTAATTTGTCTGTCTATAAGAAAATGAACCTAAAGTGTTGTTATAGTAGAGCTCAAGGTGAGGGCTGGAGGTGTGGCTTGGTGGTAGGGAGGAGCCTGGGAATGCTCAAGAGCCTGGGTTCAGCTACTAGGACTAGTAACAGTAACGGCAACGACCACAATAATAGTAAAACTGAAGTCGATGTATGAGTGAGAAATTAAGTGGACGTTTTAGAAAACCACAGGAAGAATTTTTAAACTAAGATGAAATAGATTTATACTAAGACACTTTTCCCATTTTTTTGACTAGTAAGGGTAAAAACACAAAGAGCAAAAACAAGCGATCAAACATGTGCAGTGGCATAGGCAGGTGGCTGGTTTTTGTGTAAAAACAAACATGATTCTGTGTGGAATTTACAGGGAACAGATCATTCTCAGTTTTGCCTTATAAAACAGAGAAAAGAGAGAGACAGTCTAATACTTAATAATTACAAACTTGGAGTCAGGAAACTCGGATATGTGAATCATGACCAAGAAGTGTCATTTTTATATCACTATGGCTATCAGCTGTATAGGAGTTTGAGTGACATTTAAGAACCTCTTGGTTATATAAAATTGAATTTCAGTGAAACTCACCTGTTATTTTGTGAAATAATTGACTTAGCATTTTTTCTTAGGTAGATATCTTTTTAATTAGTGTATTTGAAGGTTGAAAAGATCACTTTATCCATTTTTCAGTAGTGATTTTCTTCACAGACTCCAGTTCTATGTCATATATTATTGACCTTTACAATGTCTGAATTACTGCTGTGTTCCATTCCTAAACTGGGAGAACTTTATTCTTGCTTGAGAAGCAGAATTGAAAATGTCACTTACCCCTTTGAGGTATGGAGGAAATCTTTTGGAAATGTTTAGTCTTCTAGTTTCATGATGTGTAACTTATATAGAACGTTAAGTCAAAACTTTTACCAGGGGCATTTCTCACATTCACTTGTAAGCCCTTGATGTTTCCGTAAACACAAGAAGCAAAACTCACAAAAAAGTCTCTATCTATGCCAGGAAATCCAGTAGGAAACTGATCCAGTGCAATTATAGGAAACA
>PVIR01033644.1:0-17764 GCA_004026965.1 Petromus typicus
ATTTAGAAAAATGGCAGTAAATACTAGAAAAATCTCTAATGACATTGAGCATTTTGCCTGTGGAAATTAGGGATGAGGTGAAAGAAGACACAGGACACTGATTTTACTGTATGTTTTATTAGGATTGTTTGACTTTCTGGAGTAGGTAATAACTTTAACAAGGTTAAAATTATGTGTAAAGAGGCAATAAACATTCATTGGAAGATGCTTAGATAATATAAATGTGGAAATATAATAAAATAAAAGCCCCTCATAACATTATCAACCTAGCAATCCCTCGAAGGACCCTGATGTGCTTGTTTTGAGTCTTTTTACTGTATGTACATTTAAAAAATAAAACCAAGATAACATCACAAATGCTGTTTTTGCAACATGCATTTTTCTTTACGATAATCTTTGCAAATATTTACCATGTCAGTATTTATCTATCATATCACTTCAGTGGTTACATTCCCCTTAATATGGGTATATGATAACTTATTCAACTCAATCCAATATCTATCAGTAATTATTCACTTGACCTAATTCTTCCAGGAAGAACTCTTCGGGCTCTTGGCAAAAGAGAGCAGAAAGGAATTTTCTCTGCCCTGGGTTCAGTTGTTGACGTCAAACATTTCTATTTCCCTTTGCTAGAAAAGAGAGTTATTTGCCCCACTCTGAGATTTTTCTCTGACTGTCCTCAGTTGCTTTTAAAAATCTCTTTGCCTTTAAAATAGTAAACAGCAGTGGGTGTGGCGGTGGCTCTTCCTGCTGGGTAGTGGCCCTTTGTCTCCAAGTAAGGCCACCTCGGTTCTCCGTGTTGAAATTCCTCCTCGCTCTCCGGTGAGATCACCCCACGTGGCTCCGGTGAAACTGGTCCCACGTTCTCCGTGCGTGAGCATGACTGTGTGACCCCACCTAGTCACCTTTCTGTTCTCAGTGAATGGCGACGTGGCCAGATTCCAAGAGAGTCCACCCCAAGACTATGGCTGGAAACTCGAGGAAAGATGATTTCTCTTCCTTTTACTGGGACCACTGAACTGACCAAAGTTTCACTCTAGAGCGGCTGGTGGCCCCTGGCCTCTTCAAAGGGAAAACCTGCGTGGATAAAAACCGATAAGGAAGACTGATCAACCAGGAGACATAAAGAGGCAGAATCCCAGAGAGAGCTCCTGAGCACTTGGACCCATCCCGGCCTGATGCTCTCGGCCAAAACAATGGCATAAATCAATACATCTCCTCTTGTCTCAATCTGTCCTGTCATCAGCTTAGTAAGTTCAGCATCAAATAACTCAAGCAGTGCAGAAAGGTGGAAAGTGAAAATTAAAACTTTCACCTGTCATCTCTGAATCCTCAGTCTGCGGACTCTGGTGATAATCACTCCTCACAGTTTCTTTAGTATGCTTTCAAAAGATGTCTGGGCCTGTGCAAATCTGCCAACGTTTAAACATACAAACAGAATTATACTTTCTGTATTATCCTGCAACTTGGGTTTTAAAGCCCTCCATCAGATAAAGGATACTTTTCTATACCTGCATCTGGATATGTACCTCATTTTTCTCTGAAGGAGTCCATTGTACACATATTTGAGCCAGTTATTTTCTCATTTCTAGGACAAAATTCCCAGCCCCTCTCAGTGAAAGGAGGAGAGATTCATTCTGGCGCACAGTTCCAGCTCATGGTTGGCCAACCCCAGGGCAGAAGAGTATAGAGGAAAATCACTCATTTCTGGGGTCCAGGAAGCAGAGAGGGAAGGAGGGAGGATCTGGGGAAGGAAACACCCCCACTGGCCCCTTCTTCTTACCAGGCCTCGCCTTCTAACTTCACAGTTAGCTGTAGCACCCACGTGGTCCAATTACTTTCTCAGAAGCCCCAGCTCTGAGCACAGGTGGCTCTTGGAGATAATATTTAGATACCAACACCAGTCCTGTACTGATGGCCATTTGCTTTTCTCCAGTTCTTCATCTTTAAGAATAAGTATCAATTAGCATCCTCCTTCTATAGTTTGGTGCAGCAAAACCATAAAGCTAAAGAAGTTTCTGCTCTTGTCTCTCATGGACCAGGCCCCTTCCAGAGGGACATATCTAGTTGACTTTCACAGGATATGGGTAAATGACACTTGCTGTACAGCGGAAAAGGAACTTCCAGAAATACTCCTCCAGAGATGCAAGGCCGTAGGTCAAGCCTCAGTGGAAACAGGTCTGAAGACAGCAAGGACGGAAACATGGAGGAATGGAGAAGTGGCTTAAAATGTACGGAAGCAGCAGCTAACCTGCAGAGCATCCTTCCAACTGTCAAGAGTTTTGATTCTCCTGAAACACTGCCTGCGAGATGTACCTCATAATGCAGCATACACCACTACAAATGTACCACACAAGTTGTCTTGCTTGATGAGGACCATGAAGAATAGAATGTATTGGAGTTTCTGGCTTTAGAGAGCTGGATCAGAAGCGGCACCACCAAGAACAAGTCTGTGTCTGCAAGAGTAGCATGTTTTATGCACCACAGCTATCGATAATAAAAACAAATTTCGATTTACTGGGCTGTGGGAGAGACTAACCTATTTTCCGGTTCTCCTTATAAAAATGATATTTCAAAATCATTGTCATATTAGTAAGAAGCAATCAAACAGCATGTAGCCCCCCCCAGAAAAGGGTAGGAAACAAGTTTTACAGAAGTGCACTTGGAAGTAAATAAAAACATGATGATTTTTCTGAATTTTATGGTGTGTGTGGTATTCGTCAGCTGTTCAAAATGTGTGATTTCTCACTGTGTCTTTTCTCACTGTTACTCACTATTCATTTTTGTGCCTAACTTGTATTTGTGGCTTTGTGTTTTTTAAGGTTGTTCTTTAAAATTGTATGAGCTGCAGGCTCTGCACACTTGGTTCTGCGCCTGCGTGGCCGATGAACGGTAGAGTCTGGAGCCAGACTTCACAGCGTCAAATCTCACTTGGGCCATCTCTCTGCTCTTTGATGCCAGGAAGGCTGCACTGCTGATATGTGCCTCGGTTTCCCATCTGTGCAGTGAGGATCAAAACCTCAGAGGGCTGTTTGCCGATTAAATGAGTTAATATACATACAAAGAACCAAGAACCTGAACACTGGGTAGAGTCAGTGACAGTGATGTTTACCTCTTACGCATTTCTACAGACACCCCAATAAGCACAGGCCAGAGCTATGCAAGCCTGAGGTGAAGTGATGAGTCTTACAAGATCAGTTTTAGGAGAATGCCAAATGCCCTCAGAAAGCTGTGCGAGCTTAGCCTCATTGTGTGGGATGTGACGCACGTCAGGAGCATGGAGTCATGATCCTCCTAGGTGACTCTGAGACTTTGCCTCCAACCCCATTCCAGCCCAGCCCAGTGTCTGGAAGCTCTCCAGGTGGGGCGGTTTGGTAGCCGTTGGGAATGTGGGCCCTGTCCATTCCCAAGTGCCCCTCCTGTACCTCTGACCAGCAGCTCATATTTACTAAATACCTCTCTATATGAAGCACAGTGGCCCTGCAGGTTAGCTCCAGGCAGAGGTTATGGATTTCTGGATAAAGAAACTGGCTCAGACCAGTCAAGGGCTTCCCTGAGGTCACCTCAGCAGATTAGCAGCAGAGGGGAGCAGGAATCCAAGCCTCCTGAAAAACCAGATGCATTTCCTAAGACTGGTACCTACTGTTTCTCAAAAATCCTTCTATTAAAACGATATATTGTTTTTAAAATGAAATATATGCACAATGAAATATAGTGTTTTCTCCAAGTTAGTTGTGAAGAGCAGCCATTATGATTGTATTATATACTAAGAGGGTAATTCTTAGAAAAATAAATTTAATTGCAGCCTCTTGATTCAAATCAAATCCACTCTGTTTCAAACTTTCAATTATGGTAAGATATAGCTGTAGAGAATGTGCTTTCCATCCTAATTTGAGACTCAGATGGCAGCTCATTTTGTACTTCTATCTTTACCTCCCCCAGCCCCCAATCTTGTTATCTTCTCTTTGACTTGCCAAACAAATCTAGTCCAAAAAAAAAAATAGAACTGATTAAATGCCTAAGGGAAGGAGGAGAAGAGCTCAGCATCAGTAGAGTCTGTTCCCACATGTTCAGACTAATTTAATTTTTCTCACATGACAAATTGGAAAGGAAGAGAACAATTTGCATAGAAGGACAATTAAGAATAAACTAGAGGTGTCATTTGTCCCAAATTAGGACAGGATTTCATAATCTATTTTTCCGTGGAGGTAGTAAGTTTCTAGAAAACAGAAGCTAATGGGTGGACACTTTTGTTCTCTGATGTTACCCAGCACATGCTAGCTTAATCTCAAAGGGAAGACTAGCCCAGGGGGAGCTGTGCCTCAGGTCTTGTTGTCAGAAAGCTAGGCTAGTGACCAGGCTACTGCCCTCAACTGTAGGCCAGCTACCTTACGTACCATGCAGAAAAGCCCAGGGCTGATGAAGGTGATGACAGGTAGGTGGATAGATAGATAGATAGACAGACAGACAGGTAGATGGATACATATATAGTGGACAGACTGAAGAACATATATAAATAGGTAAATACATCAATAATATAAAGATACAATGATAAAAATAGATATATAGATGCATGAATAGAAAATAGTCAATAGATGATAGATGCATAAATAGGCAAGATATATAGGCTGATAGAAGATACATAGACAAAAGATGAATGGATGGATAGATGGATGGATGGATAGATAGATAGATAGATGATAGGTATAGAGATAGATATAGGATATACAACCTGGTGTCCACAACCCTGTTAATTTCCACAAACTAAGTCTGTCCTCTGAACGGTATGACCTACTCTGCAAGTATAATGATTAGAGTAAATTTTTAACCTGCAGGAGTTAGGATTCTAGCTACTTGATATTCCAGCTGCCACAGGAAATCTCTCTCCCTCCTTTGCAAAGAAGAGATGTGTGTACATAGAAGTGCATAGCTCCTGGAAGTTTTATATAATCCAGGGATGTTTTTCTAAAATGAACTTTCCAGCAGTGCATGGGCCAGTGAATACAAAATAAGGGCTGGCAGACTTCCTACTTCGTCCATCCTGGTGGACCAGAAGGAGCAACGCACCCAGCAGGGGCTGGCATCGTGCATCTTCCTGTGGACTCAGCAGTAGTTTACTTGTTTGCCTTCTTCCTATGTAATTAGAATTGACCTAGTTAATTTGATAAAAACAAAGTGTAGACCTTATATTTATTGTTGTTGTTGTTGTTTAGACAGACTTGCAACGAAGTCCAAGCTGGCCTTGAACTCTCATGGCCTTGCAAATGTCAGGTTTACAGGCTTGTGCCCCCACACCTGACAAAGAGTAGGACTTACAGAAAGGACATATGAGAGTTTAGAGAATTCTAGGAAAAGCTCCACCCAACAAGTTCGTGGGGGATGGGAATCCCTGTAGCTCAGGGAATCTGAAAGCAGGAATTCATAACAGGCAGTGACACAGAGAACCGCCCTTCAGAAAAGTCTGTCCACATGTTTTCCCAATATCCTGCCCCATTTGAATCAAAGGGCTGGGTGACAGGATTTGATGAGCTCAGCGTTGGCCCAGCCCAGGGGATACAGGTCACAGGGACAGATGCCTGTATGTACAGGACATATTCTCCTGAAGACCAGCTTTTAATATTAAAAGAATAAAAATTGAAAGAGATATGGGCAAGCAAAGGTCACTGATGCCCACTACAATTGAGTTTCTGACTAACTCACAAAAGGGGCACATTTTCCCACCTGCTGATGTGTCCTTCTGAGTGTTTTCCACCCAAAGTATAAAAGAATCAGTACCCAGAAGCAAAAAATTATATGCCAGGGCAGAATCTTTCTCTCCTTACCCTCCCCATCAAGAATGCCTTGTAAGAGAGATGGGGTCCAAGGTGCAGAAAGCTGAACATCCAAGCCCAAAACAGTTCAGTACGGGCCATGATGGGAAGTGCAAGGTTTATTCTAGCACACATAGCAAAGGCTCTGACCTGACCTTGACTCAGGGAAAGGCAAGGAGGAGAAGAGGGAAGCAGGAGTGGGCAGCCTGCAAAGGCAGAGGGGTGTGTCTCAAGGCTGCAAGAGGAGCACGTGGACCCTTGGAACAGATGAGGAGCATAAAGCCTCGAGTCGGTCCATCTATTTGTCTCCAATCTTCCCCACTCTGCAGCCTTTACCTTGTCATGATTAAGTAGAGAGAGCTTCTCTCCTAGTTAGCTTTGGCTTGGCCATGAAATTCGGCAGTCATATCCATGTGTCAATCCAAGAAGGCCTAAGTTTTAGGCATTGGGACGCCAGGAACTAGTGCCAAGAGAAGAACTCACCACAGCTACCTCGATAGTCCTATATGAATGGGAGGCTGTGGAGAAGAACCAGCAGCCAGGGCTCAGAAAGACATCTAGGGGAAACCACTGAGCCGGCCCCGTCTAGACCACTCACCTCTAGTCACGAAGGCTCGTGCACCTGTTAGACTGAGCTTCATCCTGAAAGCCATGGGCTCTGCTGCAGAGTTGGATGTTGCTTCAGGCTGGCTTCTCAAGAGGCTCATTCTGAATAGTCTGTGAGAGGGTGGGACTGCAGAGGGACATAGGTTTCCTAAAATCATCAGCCTTGCATTTTTTAGTGTTTTGTTTACAAGCATTTCTAATGAAATAAGGGTATGCTTTTATTATTGTAATAAAAGCAGTCAACATTACATATTCATTATGTGTATACAACACCATATATGTATATGCAAATGTATGCATAAAAACAATGACAGATAAGTAAACTGAGAAAAATGTATATCTAAAGATTTGCAGTGACAGTCTCTGGTTGAGATTATTGTTCATTTCTTTCTTGATAACTATATGATTTCCTACAGTGACACATGTCATTTTTGTTATTACAAAATAAAATAACAATTTATTGGACACATTATATTCTATGACATCATAAATTATTTAATTTTCACTCCCTTTTTTATAGCTGAGGAAACTGAATTTTAAGGAGAATATTTGTTCCAAGTTAGGCTACTAATAAGCAGCAGTCAGAATTTGAGCCAGGTATATTCTACATTAATGCCTGAATTACAATTCTAGAGAGTGTTACTGGGTTTTCTATTTCTTTGTCTTTGAGAAAACATTGAACTTGATTTAACATTAAGCTTGATTTCTTTTCAGTAACTGGGAACTGAACTCAGAAACTTCCCACTGAGCTGCATTTCCAGGTTTTTAAACAATTTCTTATTTTGACACAAATTGCCCAGACTGAGATTAAACTTTTGACTCTCCTGCCTCAGCTTCCCAAGTATTGGAATTACAGACATGAACTGCCATTCCTTGGTATAGCTGTGTGAATTTTAACAGGCACAGCTACTTGTGTATCCATACACCTGACAGGATACAAAGTATTTCTATGACCCCTTCCCAGCCAATTTTTACTCTCAGCCGTTAGTAACTACCATTTGTTATGATCTCTTTAACAATGAAATTATAGAAAATTATTTTTATGATATAATCTTTCATTCAGCATAATGTGTTTGAGAATCCTGTGTTTATACACTGTTCTGTGATTGACTAGCACTCCATTTGTTTGAATATGGTGAAATTTATTCCGTTTTCTATTGATGAGCTTTGGGTTGTTTCCATTTTACGACCATTATGAATGAACCTACTGTAAACATTATATGGAAGTCCTTTTTATCGACATGTATTTTTATTTCTCTCAAATAAGAATGGATTTATTAAATCATAGAGAAGATATATATTTAATTTTATAAGAAACTCATAAGAAAAAACTGCTTTGGTCTCTTATCTTCAATTCTGACCCAGAGCTCCGGAAGACCTTGCAATTTCCTGAGTGATAGGGAAGCTAGGAGCGTCTTTTATGCTGGTTCCTGACACAAAACTATAAAATCCCTTGGAATTTCCTGACTGGTAGAGCCTTCTCTTATTTTAACAAGGTGACTCTTTCTGAGTTCCTGCCCCAGGTCGGCAGGGAGGTCTGTCACAGAAAGACAAGCCAGGACTGGAAGCTTGGAGCTTTCAGGAGAGGGCATGGAGAAGGAGATAATAAAGGACCACATCTCTGTGATAAAATCTAGATAAAGACAGAATTTGGAGAGCTTCCAGCTGTGTGAGAATATACGTCCCTGGACCAGGTGGGTGCTGCTCCCCTGAGACCCTCTTAGACCTGTCCCTAAATGTCTCCTCAGCTGCTGTGTCCTGGAACATGTGTTTACAAAAAAAGAAAAACAATAAATGTGTCACCCCACATTTTGTGTGTTTTCTAGAAAATCACTGAATGCAAGAGAAGGATTGGGTTGTAGGAAAAACACTTTGTATAGCCAGTTGGTCAAGAGACTACTGAAAAAGCTCAAACTTGCATTTGGCATCTGAAGTGGGGCTAGTCATGTAGGGTTAAGCCATTAGCCTGGGGAAAAATTGAGTTGTAGGTGCCCATTTAATTTGTGGACAGGTGGAGAATGTTTTATTAGTTCGGAAAAGCTGCATATTTGGTATCAGAAGTAAGCTATTATAAATGTACAGGTGAGCATAGACTATGCAGTTTGCACAGTTAACCAGCAGAGAGTGAGACTTCTACTTATTCAACAACTTCACCAACACTTGTTATTGACAAACTTTTTAATTTTAAACATCTTGGTGGCCATCTGGTGGTATGTGATAGTTTAGATTTGCTTTTTCTTGATGGTTAATGATATTGAGACCTTTCTCACAAACGTATTGACTATTTCTCTTTGATTCAAAAGTGGCTTTTCTTCTTTTTTGACCGTTTCTTCCAGCTGATTACTATATTACCTTCCTTTCTGTTACTGTAACACACAACAGAGAACAACCACTTTCACAGAAAAAGGTTGATTTGGCTCCCGATGTTGAAGATTTCAATTGGCCCTGTTACCTTGCAGCCAGTCTCGCAGCTGCACATCAGTGTGAGTGGAGGGTGAGCGGAACCACTTTCCTGTGTGTGGGAAGTGATGGACGAGGCCTGTCACGTCGGAGGGCACATTTCCAATGACCTGAAGACCTCCTCTTAGGCCCCACCATGTGAAGAGTCCTCCACCTCCCAATGTCCCCTCACTGGCTTCAAACCTCTAACACATGAGCTTTGTTGGGGGGTGAAATATTGGTCATTACTTCTCTACTTTCCCCCCTTGCTTCCTTTTTTTCTTTCCTACTGGGACTCCTCTCATATGTTTATTATATTGCTTGATATTTTCCCACAGGTCATTCAACATTCTGTCTTCAAAATCACTTTCCCCTTCTTGGCTTCAGTTTAGTATCTATTGACCTGTTTTCAAATTCACTCATCTTTCCTTTCACATTACCCAAACTCACGTGAAGTGTATCCAGTGAATCATTTCACTTCCTAAATTGTGTTTTTCGGTTATGTAATTTCCATATGTCTCTTTGTGAAGCCTTTTTTTTCTCCATTAAGCTTTCCATTTTGAAATATCAATCTGATCCTTTTAATTCTTCAGTTTATTTGTCATGGTTGTTTTGAAATCATTGCTACTACTCACACGTGTGGCATCTCTGATTCTGTTTCCCAGGTATCGGTTGTATTTTTTCACCATTTTCTATGTCTAGTAAGTTTCTATTGGATGCTATGCATTGTGAATGCTATGATGTTGATTATAGTGTTTGCATTTTGAGTGTTGACTAACAAACATTTGATTTATTAATCGTTCAGGTTGATCCTATTTAGATTTGTTTGTAAACTCTCTTAAGGAGGGTCCAGAATGGCCTGTACTGTAGGGCTTTGGTAGGGCTTTTTGTAAGGATTTGCTTTTCTGGGCTTTCCACAAAAATTCTCAGAGCGTTCAGTCATAGTAGCTAAACAGTGATTGGCCAAAAATCCAAAATGTAACCTCAGAAGCCCTATAGAGCTTACCATCTTTTAGTGTTTATTTCTTCCACTCTTACTGCACATGTGCAGTTTTGTATTTGACCAAAGACTGAAGGGGATGCCTATGCCGATTTCTGCCTTATCTACTCTCTTCAAAGCTTTTCCTCTTTGATACCATGTCACACAAACTCAAGTGAGCTTTGACCCCACCCTGTGAGACCACTGCTATCTTTGGCGACCTATTCCTTGCGCTTCCTATGGATCAACTGTGTCCCCAGCAGAAAGCTAAACTGAATGTGTGGCTTGTGTGTTTATTTCCTTTGCCCGAGGTTCACTGACCACATTTTTTGTAAATGTTTACAAGCTCTAAGCAAATCTCTTCACACGTATAAAGTGCTTAGTAAGGTGTCTGTTTTGTTTTTTGTTTTTTCACAGAAGGACTTGTGAATTTGGTTTACTTAAGTCCTACTTCTCAAAATACTTACCAGGCTATTCAAATGACCTATCCAGAGAATAAATCTCTGTCTCCCTCATCCAGACCTAGCTGCCCCTCATGGGGAACCAATTTTCTCTTTAGAAGCTAACAAGCAATATTTTGTGCATTTGAATGATTCAGTTGATAAAGCTTTGAGCATGTAGAGAATGATCAGAATTGCATCCAACCACAGTGAAGATGCGCACTGCTCTCTGGGGGATTTGATACACTTTCTTCAAATCAGCTAAATGCTCGCTGGAATTATTGGTTGGGAGGGGAGGCTGGGAACAACTTAGCATAAATCACCATTCAGAATGGATCCTGGGAGCTCTGCATTTAGATTTTCATGTAAGGAAGGAAAGAAATTCAGAGGCTGCTGAAAGCGTTGGGGGAGGTGGCTCCAGAGAGGTCCCCACTCCCAGAGGTGAAGGCTCCAAGCTCAGGATATTTGTGGGTGAAAGAAACCCCCAGTATTTCCTGCCTCCTGGACTCGTCCCAAACAGCCTGCAGAACTTTATACCCCTGGGCCCCATTTTCTGGGCCAATGAATGAAATGAAAGGCGGACCATTTTCTTTTGTATATATCTTGACTAGGAAGAGCTGATTTCCAAAGAAAGAAAAGAAAAGATTACATTTAGGCTGCTTTGGAGATTATAGCTGGATTCTTCACATTTGCCATGATCTCTCTTTCTCTCTCTCTCTCTCTCTCCCTCCCTCCCCTTCACCCTCTCTGTCTCTCTCCCATCAAAGCCATACTTTCTTTCTGTGAAAGACATGTCATTGACTCTATGGCCTAATGACCACAGTATTTGTCTCAGACACTGAGTGTGAGATTGAGCTTGGCATTCCCATCGTGTAGCCGGTGGAACTAATCCTCCAAGTACAGTTTCCTCTTTATCCACAAATGCTTTTCTCTCCATGCCTACATTTTGGTTCAAAAGCCCAAGATGAACAAGAAATTGAAGAGACTAAATATGTGAGAATTTTAATTTTCCTCTGGGGAAAGAGAAACAAGCTAGGATTTTCTTCCAAGCAAACAAACTGTTCTCCATATGTCGCTAAAAGAAAACTGATTTTCTGTTATTCTGTGTGTCCCACAGATAATTCCAGTGGGGGAAATGCTAGGAAGCAGTACGTTTTCTTCTGTTGGAGGAAAAATGTGTTTTCAACTCATGGAAGAGTCTCCAAGCTCTGGTAATTGGGTTTGTGGAGCCAACTCCTGCCTGTGCCAATAGGGAGCCAGAGAATGTGGAGGTGCCAAGGTTTGCTTTCTGCCAGCGCCCAGGACTGCTCAGTGGGCCCTTGAGGCCGGGCTTTTAGCAGCAATCACCCCTCACTGAGGCATGAGTAGAGGCTGTGACTCTGCAGAAAGATGATCACAAGTAACTTCACAGTGCTACCTCCTGGATTCGGGCTCTTGGGCATCCACAACCCACTCAACCTTTGGAGAAGCCCCAACTTTTCCTCTACATCCTACCCAAGATCTCAGTGTCTTTGAAACCTGCCTTTCCCACTGGCTGTAAGGCTGTTTCAGGGCTTTCATGACAAAGCCTGTTTTCCTCAGATTTCCTCATGAGTTAAGCGCTCGATAACTGGACCTGGTTGTGTCTTTCCTCCCCCACTTCTCTTCCTTGCCTCCCTCCTGCCGGCTCCTACTCTGCCTGCTCTCTTCTGGCATACGGGGTCTCCATAGCTCCCAGGAAACACTGACTGTCGCTCCTGACATGGGAATGACACGCGCATGCTCCACTTGGCTAACTCCTAAGCATGCTTCAGTCCCCAGCACAGGGCTCCCTCCTGGGGAAAGCACTCCTTCCGGTCAGGCATTGCTCCTCCTTGCTCCCTGCACTGACTGACTGCATCATAGTTATTGATGCAGGAGTATTTGTGAAGAAGTCCTGGGAAAGTAACAGAAGGAAAAAGAAGTAAGCTAAAGACCACCTTAACCCCTCCTTTTCTAACTTCCTCCACATTTCCATTCTGTCCACTTGATAGTAAACTCCTTAAGGGTTCAGGGTTCTGCTCGGTGTGGTGGCACACATCGATATTACCAGAACGCTGGGAGGCTGAGGCAGGGGATTCTTAAGTTTGAGACAAGCCTACACAACTTAGCGACTTAGTGAGATCTGTCTTAAATTTCGTAAAAAATAGTGTGTACAATGGGAAGGCTGAGGATGTGGCTCAGTGAAAGGCATTAGGATCGATCCCAATATTTAAAGTATTGTATTAATCTCCTCTTTACCTCCAGTGCCCAGCATAAGGAGATATTCAGTGACAATTTGTGGAGGAAGCCGTAATTTTTCCATCGCATTTTTGGGCTTATTTTCAGTGATGCTAGGAACTGAAATTACAAATTTCTTTCTAGGAGGGATCAACTCTTTAATGAAAGCGATAGAACAAAGGTGCTGGTTCACTTGGACATCTTCCAAACCTGCACATGTCTGTCACAATTGAGGCACTGGTGTAGAGTTTAACATGCCCTCCCATTCTTCGGTGATACTCCCTCAAAAAACTTGTCTAGGACGAGGGATTTTGCCCAGTAGTTCCACTACTTGCCTTGCAAGTACAAGTGCCCCAGTTCAATCCTTAGGAACCACATACAACAATTCGGGGCGTGGTGGCTCACGCCTGTCATCCCAGCACTCGGGAGGCAGAGGCAGGAGGATTGCTGTGATGTGAGTTGGAGGCTGAGCTCAGGGCCAGCCTGAACTACAAAGTGAGACCCTGTCTCAAAAAAAAAAAAGTAAAAAACTTGTCTAATTCTCCCCTGAAGCATGAGTGGATCTTCAGAGCTGGCTCCGAGAGAATAGGATGTTTTGGAAACAGTGATGGGTGAATTTGAGAGTGAGGTTATAAAGGATAAAGATATTGCAGTTTCCAGCACTCCTTTCCCTCTTGCTTTCCTGCAGCACAGACCTCCCAGCAGTTATGGAGAGACCTGCCTGGGCAGAAACAGGCTTCCGCCCAGAGACACAAGACTGACTATCTCGGGAACTGCTGCACTGGCCCTTATGACCGCAGCCCCAGCCGGAACCTGGAGAGAGCCCTGGCTGCAGCCCTCCAGTGAAGCTGGTCCCACACTGGGGCTACAGGAATCTATAAATATTTGAGTTTTGAAGGTAATTTATTATGCAGCAGTCAATCATTAATATAACTTGTCTGTGCACTTGGGTTTATGTAGGGAGAGAAAGGAGCAAGTGCGACCTCTTGCAGAAGATAGAGACTCTCACTCCAGAGAGAAAAGAGGGCTTGTCAGAGTCATCAAAAGGTGTGCTAAGGACTGGGTGTTTATGCCATGAAATGGACAAATTCCAATCTGATGTGCAGTGTGGTGGTGTTAGGAGATGGTGACTCTCGGAGGGAGTTAGGTTGGGTTGGTCATTAGCCCTCATGAGTGCAATTAGTGTCCTTACAGAAGGAGCCTCAGGGAGCCCCCCAGGCCTCTTTTTTCCATGCAAAAATCCAAGAAGACATGGGCAGTTGAGCCCTCATCAAACTGACCACACCAGCACCCTGATCTTGGACCTCTGGACTCTATAAGTCAACAAGTCCAAGGCACTTTGTTCTAGCAGGGTGAGCTAAGACAGTAGTTACTTTCATTTATTTTTTTTAACCTGCTAGGCGACTCAGCCTGTCTTGGGATCCCGCCTTCCCAGCCTTCTCTATAACTTTGCTGTGGCCTCAAATGACTTATGTGCACAAGTGGCGTGTAATTGATCCTTCATGCTTCTTGGAAACAGTCACTATGCTTACCATTGTTCTGAAGAGCCTTTCAGGTAAGAACCCATGTAATCCACCAAAAATATCATTATTGCTCTTGCTTTACAATTAAAGAAACTGGTACCCTTTGCACGTGAGCAACTCGCCAAGCATGTTTTTCGTATTTGTAAAAAGGCCTTCACCTAAAGCAAGGTTTATTTTGTGACAATTTTAACAGATTCTTTAATGTCATTTCATTCAATGAGCAACACAAACCAGCAAGGAAGATCAAACCTCCGTTTTTTTAAGATACAGGAAATGAGGCCCAGGTAGGTGAAGCAACTTCTTCTGGTGGGAGGGAAAATGGAAGGGTGGAGCCAAGACTAGTCCTGAGCTCCCCTTCATCTTCCACACAGCCCCGCTCCCTCCCGGCTCTCAGCTTCAGACCGGCCTTTGGCAAATCCTGAAGAATCACCCAGCTGCTGGCCAGCTGCCTAACTGAGGCGCAGGGACCCCGGGCACCCTCCCCAGCTGTTCCCTGAGCCCTGGCCTGTGTTGCTCCACTTCCCTGGCAGACGTGGGGAAGAAAGGAAGAAGCGAAGCAGAGAAAAAGAGCAGGAGGAATGGGGTCCAGTAAAAGTCAGCCCGTCTGGCGTGCAGGCAGGAGCTCAGTAAACTCGGAAGCACCAGTGACTGTGACATTCCGAGGCTGAAGCCGCCTCCGGGCTTGGCTCTGCTTCCGGGGATGCAGCAGGAATTCAGACGCTGCAAGACAGAAGAAACGTCTCTCCTGGCTGTCCAGAGCTGACGCTGTAGAAGCCCAGCCTGAGGACACACTGAAAGGAGACAGCTTTGGCTGTGCGCCCGCCCGCGCTGCCCAACTCACCGGTGTGGGTGGAGACCCTGCTTCCCCTCCCCCACACCACGCATTCACACGTCCGCCCCGGGGTCTCCCTGTCCATGCTCTCTCTTCTCAGGGTTTGAGGTGCACCTTTTCAACGTAGAAGGCACGATCCCTTCCTTGTAGATAGAAACTGTTAGCACTTCTTGCGTTTTTCCAAAGAAATGGTTTAGACTTTTTTCTTTCTTTCTTTCTTTCTTTCTTTCCTTCTTTCTTTCTTTCTTTCTTTCTTTCTTTCTTTCTTTCTTTCTTTCTTTCTTTCTTTCTTTCCTTTTCTTTCTTTCTTTTTCTCTTTGTACATGAGTGACTGAGCCTTGCTTTCATTCAAGGGAAAAAAGAGAGTTTCGTGGTTCAAACCTTGAGGGTTTCAGGGTCACCTGGAGAACAGGTAATACAGTTTTACGTCAGTAATTCTGATTCATCGGGTGCCCCAAAGATTTGCACTGATAAACCAGCTTCTGCTGCACACTTAGAGAAGTTCTGGATTAGGATTTTCCAGAAAGAGGCAAGACAAGCTTCTCCTCTCCACTCCTACAGAAAATCATGAAGCCTCCAGTAGTCATGGTTACCATAAATGAATGAGGGTCATTGAAAGTATGCAAGGTAGGCCTCTGAGATGCTGAAAAGATACCAAGTTGTAAACTTAACAATTTGTAAAATTTTCTCTGTGTACATTATGCTGTGATAAAAGATTACCAAAATTCTTAGTGGATTGACACATATGACTGCATTAAAACTAGCAACTTGTAAATCATTGCCACATTAAAGAATTGGAAGAAGGGCTAGCTAATCTAAGTCATTTTACAAAATAAGATTTTGCTTATACACTATTAAGCTAAAGATAAAAGGAACTATATATAAATAGTCCAGTGAAGTAACTTTGTTTCTCATAATGGATATGGTTTAGTAGTATGGAAACTGTCTATGTGTGCACTAGATTTCAACAAATAAATAAATGTACGGCAGATAATGATGGGCAGGTATTTGACTCTTTAAGGAAGAAAATAAATATGGAGAATGGAAGGATCAAAGGAACTCTGTGGCTTTGGATCAGAGTATAAAGTATAAATCCATGATTTTAAAAATATTCATACAGAACACATAGATGTAAAAAATAAATGTGTGGGTGTCTTCTTAACTTTTTTTTTTTTGAGAGGGACTAGAAACAATGATACCTCACTAGCAATAACTACACTTAGTGTCAAGATATTGTTTTCTAACATTACCCAATAATAAGAACTGGGATCCCTAGAACAATAGTCATCTCCAGGGCCTGGACAAGGAAAATACAAGATGAATCTGGATAATTTTGTGGACTAGGAAATAAGGAAACACCCGGAGAATGGGGGATGCTGTTCATAGGAATCAACATGAAAGGGACCTCGATGGTTAAAGCTGGAACAATTTGAACAACAAAAATAGGAAAAAAATATATTGAAAACTGTGGAACAAGATAAATTTATTCATGAGTTGATATTGCTATAATTGAATAAATAAATGAGGCAAAAGAACAGCACTTTATCACAATAGAATTCCAATTAATACATGTGGGAAGAGTTATAGATGTAGATAATCATCATTTGGCAAACAACAGAGTAATAATTACTGTAGGCAGGAATCAGTAATGGCTGTTAAAATTAGGGGTGAAAGTATAATGAGAAATAAGATATTTATATCATCTCAAAGAATCTGCCTAAAGGACACTTATTAGTTACAAAGGAAAAATAGGAACTTCACAGTGGAGAATGCTAGCACACACCACCTTAATCAAAGGATCGAAGTTAACTCAACCAGTCATAATACTGATATCACATACATTATGATAATGATGTGCAGAGAAGAGCAAAATATCAGAACAATAGAATATTAATAAAAACAGCAAAAACATAACCTCAACCAAACATGAAGAAAGTCCAACACTATCAAATATTGAGGAGGATGGAGGAGCAACTGGAATTCTCATAGATTCCTGATGAGGCTGCAAGACAGTAATGCCACTTGGAGAAAAACGGTTTGGCAACTACTTACATGTAAAGTTAAACACACCTTTAGTCATATCAGCTAGCAATTCTGTGCCCAGGTATTTAGTCAAGGTAAGTGAGAGCTTGCATACACAACAACTGCATACAAATTGCTATCCTAGATTTATTTGTATTTTCCCCAAACTGGAAATAATTTAAATACCTACCAACCAGTAGGTATTACTGCATAAACTGTGGTGCATCGTATAATGGCAAAGTACTTCTCATATAAGAAAATGAATGAACCTCAAATTAATTATTTTAAATGGAAGAAGCCAGAATCAACAACATCTGTACCATGTGATTCTGTTTATAGGGCATTTTTAAACAAAAAGAAAACTAGAGGGATAAAAAACAGATAAGCAGTTTCCAAGGGATGGGTTAGGGGAAGAGACTGAGCACAAAGGCCGTGAAGGAAATTTTATGGGTCAAGGGGACTGCTGTATATGTTGACTTTGGAAGTACATAACAGTAAGTATTTGTACTATACACTAAAACTATACACTAAAAAGGATGAACTGACTTAAAACAACAAAAAAAAGACCCAGTAAACCAAAACTTCCAGAATAGTATTGATAATTATGAAAAAAAGTCAGACAACCCCAAACTGACAGACATCTTATAAGAAAAATGACTGATAAAACATGTAGTGAATATATATATTCATATATCTATAAAAGATATACTTCCCTTAATCTCCCTCAGAGGACCCTCGTCACTTGAGATGCGTTTTTATCTCTGCATCACTCTTACTGCTTTCTGAAGCAGTTCTGGAAATACTCTTGTGAGTGTTTTTATGGGTTTGATAAAAAATATAGAGAATGCTGCTGCCAAGCAACATCCAAAAGAAAG
>PVIR01033645.1:0-17752 GCA_004026965.1 Petromus typicus
GCGTCTAGTGTGAAGATAATGGCTACCCTCCTTTCTGTGACCAAATACTTCTTAGAAATTAGATTTTTTGAGGAATCTGCCTAAAGAAAATGTGTGCTGTCATCCAATTCATCTGTACAGTTCAATAACTGGACATTCTATTTCCTTTGCGTTTTGCTTGTCAGGTTATAGCAATAGCCTGCATGTCCTAAATGTGAGTGGCAGGTAGTTAGGGCGGTGGGGGAGGCCGGACGCGACTCTTAAGTTCTTTTTGAAGTCTTCATAACAAACACTAGCCATTACTGAAGAACTCAGAAATACTTTCCCATACTCTGAAACCTAAAATCCTACTATGTTCTCCTGAGCCCTCAGGGACGCCCTCTCTGTTCATCCATTAAGAGCTTATGCTCATTTTACTTTTTGTCTTTTTAACACTTGAACTTCTAAGCAAAGCGCCAACAATTAATGTAGACCAACAGTGCTGGCACGGGAGGCTTCCACACGCGAATGTGCTGCAGAGGAGAGCACAAGGACCAGCCCAGGTCCTGAGCAATGGCCTGCAGGGGACGGACACGCCTGATGACGCTTGGCGAGGGAAGTCTGCCACTGGGGAGTCTAAGCTGTCCATGCTGCAATCCCAAGAGCTCGAATGCGGTAAGCCGCTGGGGCGCACTGACACTACCGTACTGACTCAGGGTCCAGGTCTAAACAGAGGCCAAAGCCACAGTTATGGGTGAATATCTGTGCTGTCCAGAACACAACCCCTCGCAGCGGCTGGCGACCACTGCAAACATGGCTAGAAAGGGAAATGCGTCTCAGATTCCAAGGATTCCGCAGGAAAAGATGAGAGCATCCTGCCTCATCAATATTCTCAATTTTGCTAATTTAAACAGATAATCTATTAATTACATATAGCACTGTAATAATTTGCAATATTGGGGTTAAATAGAAGGCTACCACAGTTCACGTTCCCTCTTCAAGTTTTAAACTCATGCCCAGTGCTCACCATGTCTCCGCTGGACAGTGGAGGCCCCGGGGGCAGTGGGTCACCGTGCTCTGGACGGACCCACGTCTGTTCCGCCTCCTACCGACTTCCCGAGGCCTCCAGCGCTCTGCCTATCCCCTCCCAGGCTGCGTGCCCTTGTTTCTAACAAGAACAGTGACAGTCCTGCCCCCTCAGGCTGTCAAATCTAAAACACTCATCATACCTAGAGAAGACTTTGAGTTCTCAGAATGAGGATTAAGTTGTAGATTCCACAGAAGAGCACAACTATCAAAGTAAATAATTTTAATACTTAAAGATAACTCACAAGAGAAACAGGATACAATCTTCAATAAATATCTAAATATCAAATCACATCACATTTAAAATATTCTTCATTTTCCTTGCTTTTGAGCCACGGCTACTGGATCAGAAGTACGTTAGGCAGAAGTAAAGCTCCAAGTTGTCTATGCGCAGACCAGCCCTGCTGTTTCTGGGTCACTCCTCTCTGTCGCTCAGCACAGTGGCACAGCTGGGGATGGCAGGGCACGCCGACAACCCCAGCACTCGCACAGACTCAGACAAGACATCGATAAATTCGAACTGGCCTGGACAACTTAACAGTGCAGCAAGGCAGCGTTGCAGAGTGGAACAGAGAAAAGGACTGGGGAGGTTGCTTACTGTGAAAGCCCTGGGTTCAGACTTTCCCACAGAGAGGCGAGGCCTGCAGAGTGTTAGAGGGCCACGGAGGCGTCCGTGCGCCTGGGTCCGGCCTCCGGGGAGCCGGGAGCTCGCTCACCCGCGCCTCTGTCTGCTGCTGTTTTCACAGGGAGCCTCCGAGCAGTCTCTGGGTGTCGTTTTCTGCCACAGCTGAGCGCTCTCCACTCTCAGCTCGTTTCACCGAGTTCCCATCAGGTCTTGACAGTGTTAACTAAGCTGGATGAGTAATTTTGTACAGTGATTTATACTTTACTTCTTTCACTTTATCTAACAGTATTCTCTGGGCCATGCACTCGGGCACGTGGACAGAGCCACTCTTCACACTTCACAGCTGTGATGGTGCCTCTTAGCTTGGACAGTGTCAGAGTATTTCACAAAGGCTTCTGCTGAGATTAAGTAAAAATATGCTGTGATATTCAAATCAGTAAAGAGGCTCAATATTCACATGACAATGTAAAAGCCAAGGGGCAGACAAGAAGGACAAGAGGATGCATCCTGCTGAGTTGTGGACACAGTGAACCCAATCTGTGAAACAGGACGGGAGGACGGCGGGACAGAGCAAAGCACCAGGCGTGCACGAGTGGGAGGCGGCCGAGTGCGCGCTGTGAAGGGTTCAGGGAGGAGATAAATGCATCGCTACTGTCTGAGTCAAGTCACGCCACCTTTTGAGTTTGCATTTTCTGATGTTGTTAATTTTCTGTAAGCTCTGAAGCACAGTTCTACAGCCACCACCAATGCTCCACTATCGCCGGGACCACGTGCGACGCACCCTGAGGTTCCGTTAACTGAAACACAGAGGAGTGACCTGTCCTTGGCCTGGGCCGCTCTAACCACGCTGCAGCCCAGGTCAGAGCAGTGAGTCAGACGAAACACGGGACTTGGCTGAGAACTGGAAGTCCATGCTCAAGAGCAAAGGCCACCGTGGCTCATGCCCAGCACCCAGCCCAGGCGAGCGAGCCTCCGCTGGCTCTTACCTGTGACACAAACCAGGCATGTGCCAGCTTGTGCCATCTGGTCACCTTTGAGGGAGCACCGCACTTCCCAAAGTATATTATGAACCATGTGTCATGAAAAATGCCAGATAGTAGGCAGGTCGGCAGATAGGAGAGAGAAAGAGAGACAGAAACAGACAGACAGACAGACTTTGGGAAATGCTGCTTCTCACAGTTTCCTCTTAAAGACTCATAAGGCATATTAGCATAGTACAGCTTCTTGCAATAAAGGAACTACTTCTGTCTGACTCGGTGCGTCTTATCTAAGTCTATTTGGTCGCGTGGGCCTTTCCCACCGCTCCCGCTTCGCTATCCATGAACATCTCCCAGAACTACTATTTCCAGAAAGACACTTCCAGAAACACTTTCTGACCAACAGGGAAGAAACTGAATCAGATGAGTTACACCATCTCCCAAATTTGGAAACCCTGGAGTTCCAGGGAGAGGCCAGCAGGACAGCGGGATGAGCGTGGGGAAGGGAAGGGTCCCCAGAGCTGGGGGCCGCCGGCCACGCGTGTTCCACTTACTTCAGGAGGTTCCCGAGGTTGAAGAGCGCGCGGCTGTGCTGCGGGTGGAGCTGCAGGGCCCTCTGGTAGTAGCGCTTCGCCTCGGCCGCGTCACTCATCAGCGTGCCCAGGTTGTTCAGGGCACTCGCGTGGCGTGGGTACAACCTGCGGGATGGACGGCAGTGAGCACGGTCGGCCACAGCCACGTGCCACCCCTCCCGTCACTGCCACGTGCCGGGCCGGGTCCCCTAGGTCAGGGTTTCTACAGCTCAAGGCAAAGGAACAGGAGCACGTGGCTGAGACGCAGAGGTCTGAATAGATAACTCCCAGATAGAGCAAAAGTAAATAATATAAATCCACCAGGAGTAAATACGCTTTTGTCTTTGAGGACCCACAGCTGCTTTCAACTTTGCGATAAATTCTCTCTCACCCCAGGCTCCTCAGGGGTGGGGCTAGAAAGGCATTGTTCGATTACACAGCAGCCTGCCATGGCGAACACGGAATGAGCCGTAACACCTCCTCCCAGAACAAAGCACCCCCAGAGTGGCCTAGCATCTGAACTTTCTTTTTCATTTCCCTTCACCTACTACAATCTGGTTTCATCTGGTTGAATACAGTTTCTGAAACACAAATCTTGAAAACTTAAAACACTTAAAAATAAAAAATTAAATAACACATAATTAAGGTGAAACCAGTATTTCTAATGTTCTAAAGGCAGTGTCCAGGGCCTGTGGCGTATAGCAGTAACTGAATTTATGCCGCCTCGGAAGGAAAGGGACCCATTAAGTCACTTAATTCACTTCCACAGTGAACAGAACCAAAGTCAGCCTGGCCGCCAACGGCCGCCTAACTCAGTTCTTCTCGGTGCAGCTGGAGAAGATGTACACAGCGGGCTGAAGGGTGGCTCCGGCTCCGGCTGAAGGGTGGCAGACTGTCCAGGCAGGCTGGCTCTGACGGCCAATAAGCCAAGACAGTAGCACGTCACAAAATAAACCTGGACACATCATGCTTCTTGACAGTCCAAGGCCACGCTGGCTTCCTTGCTCTGACTGTAAGAGGTCATTTTAATTTGGGGACAGAATGGTGCTTCTGAAGACAGGTGGCATCGCTTTGCTATCTTTGCTATCTTTATTCGACCCAGAGTTCCCGGTTTCTGTGACCCTGTCCTGCTCCCACACGGAATGGAGCGGGCGTCTCTCTGACAGAATACTAGGAAGACAGTTTGGAAGGCTTCTCCAGAGTGACAAGGGATAGTCATTTCAGAGTCATCCTCTCAGAGCCAGAAGGGCTTCTCTTCACGGTGGCTGCTGGCAGGAAAGCTGTGTACAAGAAATCAGCCAAAAGAGAGTATGCGGGGGCCCTGGAGGACCAGCACGTGGGTGCCTGGGAGGCTGAGCCAGAGATCAGGGCCACCAGGAAGGGTGAAGGTTGTGACTGTTCCCACTCATCACGCCACGCCTGGGGAAGGTTCTGGGAAGCTCAGGGTCTACGGGAGTCAGAGCTGAGTGTAACATATCCAGGACTCAACTTCTTAGAGAAAAGCCCTTTTCCCAATGGTGAGCACAGGCATCTGGCGGGCAGCGGCGCAAGGGCAAGCAGTGACAGGAACCACGTCCGGACCACAGCTTTCCACGTCTCAGGGTCTTTTCTTTCCCACATTACCTGGGCTCTAGAGTCCACAAGACAACCGCGGGAGGCAAAGTGTGCAGGGTGGCTGACTGTACAGGAGCCCTGCTCACTCAGGTGAGATGTCATGGACCCTCAGAGCTCACCGACCGCAGAGATGGCCTCACAGTCTGACACAACGCAAGCCCACCATGAACTTCAGCATCCAGAGAGCAATGGGAGATGCGGGAGCTTGGGAGCAGGGGCTGCGGGATGGCTCGGACAGGCGGTGAGCAGAGACCCCCACACACCCAGGGGTGCGCTGCGGCTCCCTCAGTGGGCAGGGAGGGTCTGCACTTCACCTCCCTACACCCCGGCTTCAGTCAAGGAAGCCTGCAGGATTGTTTGTTTTGTTTTGTTTTGTTTTGAGACCGGGTCTAATGTTGTAGTTCAGGCTGACCCTGAACTCACTAAGCAGCCAGGCAAGCCCTGAACTCTCAGTAATCCTCCTGCCTCTGCCTCCCAAGTTCTGGGATTACAGACGTGAACCACCCTGTCCAGCACACACAGGATTTTATTACCCTTCTACTCCGTACTACAGATCTATGCAGGGGCAACATTTCTTTTGTGGTTTACTTTTCTGACCTTTTCCTGAAAAGATCAGTGTGAATCATCTCTGGAATGTCTTTCTCATAGTCTTAATCTTCATTTGTACAGTGTATAGAGATTTATCATATTTCTGCGAGTTAAATTGTAACATTTATTTTGGAGAAACTGTGTTATTTTGTTGGAATAGCTCTAGGGGATGAGGAGGCTTGTTTTCCCGTCTAGAAAAAAGTTATACAGATAAGGTTCTGACCTCCGCGTCAGCTGCTATGAACTGAAGAGGATTTTTTTAAGCATTGGATAATTTATACTCATGTTTATCATAACATCTGTTTGAGTATTTAGGGGTGTGTGCTTTTTATCCAGTGGCATTTCCTTAAGCAGTATTAATAAAGTAGCTAGTTGGGATATTTTTCCTCCCGTGTCTAGTCATTCAATCACTAAAGAATAAACATCAACAACTTAACAGGAATGGGGCAGAGATCTGCCCAATGGAAAGGAAAAGAAAAAGAAAACATAGGCCGAGGATTTAGCTCAGTGGTTCTGCTGCATGCCTTGCAAGTGCAAGGTCCCTAGTTCAGTCCCAGGTAACCATATACCACAGTGTTGGGCGTGGTGATTCACACCTGTAATCCCAGCATTTGGGAGGCAGAGGAAGGAGAATTGCTGTGAGTTTGAGGCTCACCTGGCTATATAGTGAGTTCAGGGCCAGCCTGAACTATAAAGCAAGATCTTGTCTCAAAAAAAAAAAGAAAAGAAAAAGAAAACAGGACCCAAAGGGCCTCGGATGTTCCAGGGACACCTTCTCTTCTGTGGCTGTGTTTATCTGCATAAGTACATCTACTGTACAATTTTACAGCTGAGGGAAAGGAGGCTCAAAAACTAAGATTCTTTTTAAAATGATACTTCATAAACACATCTTAACCATCAAGAAGGCAAACGACTCCTCTCAATCTATCTCTCAGATAATTCAAGTCCTTCAAACTTTTGCAAATAAACACATCACTACAAATCAACATTTCCACTTTGGAATAATTTTTCCTTTTTATTCCTCTCTCCAATTTATGCAAACTATGATCTTATAAAGAAGAATTAGTTTTGGTAATAAAAGTACATAAACAGTACTCAGGAAATCTGGCAACTGAGAGTCTTACCCAGTGGAAAAAGTTATCTCCTGGCATGTGAAATAATCATGGTTCTCTGAGAGCCTAGCATCACAGAAATGACTCGGAATTCAGTGAGCGGATACATACATACGTGCATGCTCTCTGATCCGTGTCTAGGCTTCAAATACTCACAGAAGTAAGACGTACACAACCAAAGTTTGGTTTTCTGCTTCACTTTAGCCTTTTGATTTGAATTTTGCATGATCTGTTCACAAGCTAAGGACGCTGCCGGTTCCCCACCATCTGGGCACTTACAAGGCTCTTCACTGTTGAAATAATATTGCCCCACGTGCTACAGTTTGGAATTTCCTCTCAGAACGTACACGCCCTGATTTATGTGTCTGATTTCCACTCCACACACAAATTTGAGGTTAACTATCCAAGACCAGTTGTTGACTTTCTATTTCCTGTTGAGAAACTAAAGAATCCAGAAGAAAAACACGGGTAGGAAAAAAATGTAACTATAAAAGCTAAATTTCACTGGACTGACATATCCACGCAGCAAACTAAAAACTTCATTCCAGTTGACGCCATATTTCAATGCTGTCAGTCTGGCATACTTTAAGCACTGGCCCCTTCATGTGATAAAACTGTCATGTCACTAAGCTGCTGCTAATTTTTCCGGTCTTTTCTTTAACTGCTGAATTTGCCATTAGCATCTAGCAAGCATCGCTGTTTTTTTATTTTCTGTTTCACTGTGTTCCTCCGATCCACTGAAGGCAGACGTGAGGATGAGACTTCTGATGCAGCACAGAGAGATCTGACACATCCTCCACCCAGGGGCCACTGAACTGTGTGCCTTCCAGCGAGGGTCACAGCACAGTGAGGCGGACGGACTCTGCCAGCCTGTTTTCGACGCTGTGGCCTTCCAGGTCCCCAGGAACTGAGCCAGTGTGATGGCTGGACCCTCCTGACTGCCGCGGTGCGCCTCTGGGGCTGGGAGACTGACCGCACTGAGGTACTTGTCTACTCTTTTAAGTAGAAGTATTGAGTGTCATTGCCTTCTCAGAGGCCTGGGGTGACCCGGGTGGCAAAGCTGTTGGTAGAGGGAAAAATGGAGCCACGGGCGGCCTGTGTGCACGCTGCCCTTGCGTGGTCAGTGAGATGCGGTGGGGGCGTCCGCAGTCACACTGACACTGGCTCAGCGCTCCAGCGCTCTGGGGGCTAAGTGTGGCCCTGTGCCAGGCTGGCTGGCACGGCACGGCCTCTCCCCCACCTTGGAGATGTTTCAGTCTGAAATACTGTTCTCTCCTCTGCTGCCGGCGGGCTTCGCCTTGCTCCTGTCCACCACAGTATCAGCCATCACGTCTTCCCCGCGAGCCCAGCACACATCCTCAGCCCTTGACCTAGGACTCCCTGACATGAAGGCCAACGACTCCCTTTGGGAACTCAGAAATGCTCTGTCGAGCACCCACCCAGGCCCAGCGGTCTGCGTCCTCTGGGACAGCTCCCCTCCAAGGGGACCAGGAAACTTTCCCAAGCGTCTCCAACACACTCAGCACCCAAAAGGAACCTGGGAATGTGGGTTTCAAGCCATCCCCGAGGTTGTGAAGAGATTCGGAGTCCTGGGCGGTTCCCGAGTAACAGAGCAATGTGTCTGCTAGGCCCTTGCGCTAACTCCGCTGGATGCTCAACTGCTGACAGAGTCATCTAAGGGGCAACAGTGGGCAGGAAAAGCACACCCGTGCTCCTAGTCAACAGTGACGTCAGGGCGGGTGGTCACAGGTGGGAAGGACACAGGACATCCACCTCAGTGCACAGGGTTCCTCCCTGGCACAGACAGTGCGGGGTGACAAACACCTCCAATGCCCACAGCAGCACCAGGAAGAGCTGGTCATGTCACGGTGGAGCTCTCTCCTGAACCCACACCTCCCGTGGGAGCGACCAAGGTGCTACTTTCACCCAGTCATCGATTAAGCACCCAGGGTGCAAAAGCCTCTGCTATGGGCTCAGAAAGGAAAGGGGCACCCTGGCTCTGGGGAAGGCTTTGAGGTAGAGGACAAGACAGTCAACTGAGGGCCAGACGGCAGGAGCACTGGCGGGGCGCCCAGGAGCAGGGGCCCAGGGGCATCCCAGGCTTCACAAGGAGCCTGGCGATGAGCAGGGCCTGGGCAGAGAGGAAGAGGAAGTGGGGTGCCAAGGCGACGGAGAGGCGCCGGCTCCGGGCAGCAGGTGTGCAGCCCAGCGCCAGCCTGGGGACAGTACAGGGTGCAGAGATCAGAGAGCCGAGCAGCGGCCGGACGCTCCGGGAGCTCTGGGAGGGGAAGCGAAAAGGCTGAGATAAGAAGTGGACCGAGGGCCTGGGGAGAGTGGACGTCTGCTCTGAGAAGGTCTCACAGCAGAAGAGCCCAAGAAGGGGCAGGAAATCCAAAGGAGCATCCGCGCTGAGCACCAGGTGCCAAAGGAGCCGGCTCTGAGGAGCAGAGAGTGGCCAGCAGCCAAGGACGGCCTGCGGCACTGGGCTGGGTCCTGGAGGCTGCCGGGACCACACTATGCCTCCCCTGCCCTGAGGCCACCTGGCTCCTCGCATAACTGTCAGTCAAGCTCTAGAGCTGTGTGAGTCCCTGAGAGAATCGCCTCAGAAGGGAGAGTGCATTTTTGACTCATGGTTTCCATCCGTAGTCACATGGCCCTGTGGCTTTGGGGCCGACAACGAGGGCTCCATGGTGGCAGATGGGCCTGGGGCAGGAAAGCTGCTCACCGCATGGCAGCCAGGAAGCCGAGCAGGGTGTGAGGAATGGGCGCGCAGAGGCGCCCCTTCAGGACACATCCCCAGTAAGCTACCTCCTCCGACCAGGCCTTGCTTCTGCTGCTTCTCCTCAGCACCACCAACTGGACACAGAGCCCTTGGACACAAGAGCCTTCCCGCCCCTTGCAGGTCCACATTATAATGGTGACCGACTAGTGCATCATGTGGGGAATGCACACAGGAGACAAAAACGAGGCTGTGAGTCTATCGTCCAAAATCAAAGCTCCTCTAGGACAGCCTAGTCGCCATGTCGGCAGATTCCCAGATGCTCTGTGAACTTTGTAAGTCACACGGAAGGTCTTGCTTCGGTAGACTTTCTCTGTGAGCCTCGGCCTCTGCTGCCAGGAGCTGAGCTGCTTGACTGCTAAATGTTATGCTTATTAACAGTTCTTTTCCAGTGGTAGTGTTCACAACAGTTATATAGCATAATGAAATGTTTTGGAAACTCATAAAATATATGGGGTAAAAAAGAATGGTTATTTCTATGAAAAATACTCAAATAGAGGAAGTTGTAAAAAACTGTTGTCGAGTTAGACAAAAATGATAAAACTATAAAAGACTAGAGGAGAAAAATAAAAAATATCTCAGTCCCTCAAGTGACTTCAGGAGAACATTTTAATTTGTATTCTACTTTAAACCATCAAAACTGTTCATCAGAGCAATGAGTTATGGACATGGTTTTTACAGATTCTAATCAGGAGTCTCTTACTCACAAGTGGGTCTGGTTTGATGCTGGAAGATTTCCAATGGCTGCACATTTGAAACTTCAGAGTAAAATACAACACTCAAGAGTGCACGATTTATGACTGTCCACCATTTAGCTGTCATTTTACACTAACGATAAAGTACACACGTGGCTAAGGACAAACGAGGCATCTTCCACATCTTACTCAGCGGATCCCTGCTTCGCCTCCAGGGATTACCGGGCCAGGCATGCTGTGCAAAAGAGCTGACCTGCTGGGTGGTCTCTGGGCTTCCCACTCTCACGCTGTGGGGTGCAGTTCAGGAGCCACTTTCAGGGCGGCTAGGTGACCAGGAAGCTTTGAAGGCGGATGGCAGGCACGGCTCTGACCCTCCAACACAGAGAAACTCAGGCTGTCTGTTTAGCCTGCAGTGGGCAGAAACATGGTAGCTTCTTGTGGCAAAACAGAGCTAACATCCGCGGTCTGCTGAGGGTATCAGGAAAGGACGCTGGCCCAGCCCCTCAGGTCTGGGTCTGACCCTGAACACGTAACCGCAGCGGGAGCCTTGTCCAGGGATTTGTCTTGCCATACAGAAACATGGTAAATGAAGTATGCCAAGGGAGAAGTCCATAGCATTTCTACATTATTTTAAAAAAAAGATCTTAGAAGAACAATATTTATGGTGCACGTAATCTCCACCTTAACATTCTGCTGTGTTCAGAACTGCAAGCCAGCTAAAGGGAGATACAAGCCTCATGACTAATTTCGCCATTGCATTTGGGAGCTACGCGTTTGAACATAGAAGTGACAGCTGCTGGGACTGACTTCAAGCCACACTTGCCTTTCTTTACCCTGTTTCCACCATCCCCTCCTGCTGCCGCAACAGAAAACATGGGCAGACTGGTCAGGTCCACGGGTGGAGCCATGGGGGGACGTCCGAGCCAGCGACATCCCCTGCGGCCGCACAGGACGATGAACGGAGCTGGCGCTCCCCCAGCAGTGACGATCCATGTGAACTCACGGACACCCGCCTCCGCTGGCCACAGAGCCGCCGCACAGCATCCACCACAAACAGCGCCATTTTGCAGCAGAAGCACTCTAAATCCGCTCTGACAGCATCACCTAACTCACCACCACACAACACATTTACAGCTTAACTGTTTTCCCTTCTTTCTCAAGGGACACATTTCTCCAGGAAGCAAGTTACCCTGGCAAACTCTCACTTTCATTGTTTCACAGGAAGAGAAGGATCAACCTGCTACTAGAATCTGAAGAGCGAGCTGGCAGCGCGGCAGGGCTGTGACTCACGCCTCGCCCCGAGCTGCGCCTGAGGGGCTGCCTTATCTCTGTTTGAACTTGACAGAAAATCACTACAGTGAAACGAAATTTAAAAGACACAGATACACACTTCTTTTCAACCAGTATTCTTTAGACACACTTACTGCTCTTTTCTCCTTTCAAGAATACCATCTAATACTGTTCAGCATGGATTAATTATTAAAGCCACAATACACAGCACGTGCTGTCTGGAAAGGACGTGTCTTTTAAAAAGTGACATTTTCTCACTGTGAAACAGCCAAGTGCATAGAGGGACATTCAGAACAAACAAAAATTTATACAGGAGAGAGATATCAAGCCGTCATCTCACCCATCAAAGGGAAGCACTGTAAACATTTTAGAAAGAATATCATTCCTGATTAAATCTTTAAAATGAAGCTCGCTTACAGTTATGCCTATGGGACTCCCATCTCCTGTGCTGTGAGAAAACGGATTTGACAGCAAACGTGGTACATGTGATTTAAAACTTTCACACGTATTGAACTTCAGAATACTGAGTAGTAGCCCTAAAGCTTTGCTGGATAACAACACTCCTGTGCAGAACACGGCAATGAGGATTTAAACTGATCGCTGAGACCATTCCGGCGGCACGCAGTGTGAGATGCAGGCGAGGCCGACGTGTGTCACGTGTCCTGAAGCAGACACGACCACAGAGGGGCTCCTCAAAACCTTCTGTGAGTGTTGTCAACAAGAGGACCTCACTGCTTCTGCCTGGAGCAGAGCCGCTCGGGTGGCACATGTGCACCGGGCAGTGACAAACACGTCCCCATGCGGAGACCAAGGGCGGGTCCCCATCTAACACACCCCCCTGTGCCTACCACTTCCACACTCGACGCCTTCACACAAATCCTTTCATTCGCATATTAATAATTCACAGAAAGAAACATCCCACTCCCCATATATTTTAGACAACTAGCTCTGTACTCGTGGGTGTATTTAAACGGGTCACTTCACTAGACAGTGTGCAGAGCGATGAAACTGGGTTCTGGAGGCCCTGGAGACTGAAGCCAGCGCCTCTGCGCATCCTCAGCCCCTTCGCTGTTTTGTTTCCTATTCTGAGACAGGGTCTTGCTCGATACCTTTCTGCCTCCGCCTCCTAGAGTGCCTGGATTACAGGCTTGCTCCATTACAACTGGCTAGCAATCCAACTTACACATGAAAACACCATGTGACAACCAAGAGAGATTTACCGTCTGATACCAGATGAAGCCAAAAGACAGACGCCAAAACTACCCCAATCCAAGGATGTGCTCAGCGCCAGGAGAAAGGTGCGCTTCGGCCCTGGGCGGGGAGCAGCGCACGAGGCCACAGCCTCACCCACACGCTGACTTACTTGAGCGCAGTCCTGTAGTGGTAGATCGCTTCCCTGTTCCGGCCTTGGTCCTTCAGGAAGTTGGCATAGTTGTAGTGAACCTTGGCATTGTGGGGCAGAGTCTCAACTCCGGACCTAAAGGAGACAAACAGACCAGCCAAACACAACTGTCAGGCTTCCTCGTGTTTTACCCGGGTCCCTGAGCCTGCGGTGAAGTCCACCGTGTCCCGCCAAAATGAGGCCTCCAAAGCTTGTGCTTGTATGACTCACTAAACATTATTCTCTCTGAATAGCCACGGAGGCAAAATACAAACAAAATGTCCACTGCAGGCACAGCACAGGACCTTTCTGTCTGCTGGGCACGTGGGAACGGGCGAAGCGCGGTCCTCTCTCGCAGGGTGCTTGCAGGAGCGCAGCGAGGCTGGACCACAGACCAGAGGACGCACTCTACAAGGGCCTGGGAAGCCGTGACCGTCGGCTGGGCTGGCTGCCAAGCGCGCGCCAGGGGACTGGAAGGCACGTCACTGTGCCGGGCCGCGTGAGACTCAGACCCTGCAGGGAACGAATGCGGTGCCAGACAAACCCTTCCCTCTTTTCGCGCCTGCTTCGGGCTTACTATGCGTGGGGACTCAATGAGGTAGCCAAGGGGCCTCCGTGTGCAAGATAAAGAATCAAAGGAAGAGAAGCTTCAGCAGATCCCGCGGGGCAGCGGCCTCTCAGGACAGCGTGAGCTCGGCCGAGCGGGGCCGCCCACCGCCTCCCGGCAGTCCTCCTCCCAGTGTAGCCCCGTTCAGCACTGGGGCCCACGCTGCCGGCCGGCGTGACTCTCCCGGCTCCTCCGCACACACAGGGCCCCAGGACTGTCACCCTGGGAGGAAACTCGGCCAGGACCTGGCAGCAAGCCCAGGGCTCAGAGGGGTCCTGAGCTGCTCAGCAAAGGCAGGTAGTCAAGTCAGGCCGCGCGTCATGGCCCCACGGACCTGGTCCCGCTAGGCGGCCGGATGAGGCAGGAAAAGAAAAGCTGCGCATGAACTCAGGCCCACGCAGGATCATCTGAGAGGAACATGGCTCCAGCTTGCCAGCGTTTCTCTGAACTGCCTGCGGACAGCCCCTTGTGTCTATCACACGGTGAAGATGCGGGGGAATGAGGTCAGGAGAGTCCCTGACTGCACGGAGCTTCCGGGCAGAGGAAAGGCGGAAGTAATGAGATGGGTGATGCCAACACGGCAATGAGCAAGATGCCAACCAGGCACAGCAGACAGGACCGCTGGGGAGGCTCACAGAAGGTGGGGCACGCAAAGAGGAGGCTCCAAGAACAGAGGAGACTGTCTCCAGTCTCCAGGGAAGAGGCAGCAGCACGTCGGTCGGAGTGCAGGCCCTGCCGCCGAGGGACCAGAAGCCGCGCCGAGGTGCCGGGCCACAGGACAGCAGGAGCAGCAAGACCTGGAGGGGTCTGTGCTCACGGTGGGGACTCTGGTCTTATCTGAGCAGTGCTGGCACTCGGGGCGTGGCTTCCAGCATAGAAATCCGGCTGAGCTGACACCCGGTGTGGAAAGGGTCAGGAGGAGGAAAGACCGGGACGGGAGACTGAGCCGGGAGACCGAGCCGGGAGACCGGGAGAGGTGCTCGGGGGCCTGCAGAGGGAGAGCGCAGGAGGCGGCAGGAGAGGGAGCTGGAGAGAGCGGGCGGCCGGCAAGCGCCGGCTGTGGGCGCAGGCGCAGTGCGGAGCTGTCAGGGGGCACAGCGGACCCCGGCTGCAGGAAGCGGGCCAGACCCCTTTGGGAACGCTCCCCCACATGTTCAGGGTGCTTCAGTTTCCCGTCTCTCCATAGCTTCCTTTCCAAAAAATAATTTGAGATCATCCACAAAGATGAGTCAGTACGGGACTGGAGACTGGCCTCCCTAAGCCTGAGTTTTATTGGAAATTAACATCTCCCTGCGGTAACTCTGCGGTAACTCGAAAATAAACACAAGAATAATTATTCTCTAGATAAGGAAATGGAGATTTGCTCAGAAACATTAGAAATGTGCTTAAGGCTCCTAAGGCTGCCATAACTAACTGCCTTGGCTTAGACAGTAAGAAGCTTGGATTTCCCACGATTCTGCAGGACGAAACCAAAGCTAGAGGCCCCGGCTCGGGGGTGGTGAACCTGCGGCAGGAAGGCTCTTTTAACTTTCTCTCTGAAGACAAAAGATGTTAACGTGTGATTTTTTTCCTAACCAGAACCTCAGTGCTCAGGTTTCATTGCCATGTGGGCACTCCGTGGTAAGTAAGTGGGTCCGGACCGCAGTCTGGGCGCTGGTCTGTAAAAGGTTCGCCACTGTTGCTCCTCGGGGGCTGTGGGGGACTCCCTTGGACTTCCAGATGGTGGCTTCCGGTCCGCTCTCGGGGTCTCTCCTCGGTGGATGTGCGCAGGCAGAGCTCTTGGTTTCCTCGTCAGTGTGGTCTGCTCTTTTTGGTACCGGGGATTGAACACTGGGCCTGTGCCCTGAGCTCCGTGCCCAGCCCACCTCTCACCAGCTCAGGGTCCTGCACAATCGCTTCTCGGCCTTTTGGCTAGGATCAAGTGCAGAGTCCTGCACCCAGCTCAGACCCACAGCCCTGCCTCGGCCTCCTGAGGGCGACTACATCCTGCCCGGTCCTCTTCTTACGGCACCGCCTACTGGCCTTAACCAACTGCATTCGCCCCCCTTCTCCCCCGCCCTTCGCTCCCACCCCCCAGTGCAGTGAGGCCGGAGGTGGCGGCTCAGCCTATGTACTAGAGGGACGTCACCCGTGTGTCGTCCATGACCCCCATCGCCCTCGCTCCTAAGTATGAGGACAGACGATGCCGTGGTCGCCAGCAAGCGTCACGTGACCCCGCGCTGGCCCACAGCGGGGGCTGCCCGCCTTGGGCACCACACAGTGGGCACCACACAGCTGTGAGGATGACGCAGACGGGCGCAGGGACGGGATTCAGACCTTGTCTGGTTACGGCGGTGGCGGCGGGACTGATGACACTGGCAGATGGCTCTGAGGGCTGGGTAGGGTGGGAAAACGTCCCAAACTTAATTGAATGAGAAAGGGAGCAGCTGACAAGGACTCGGTTTCTGAGCAACTGTCCTTTAACATGCTGTTTCTGTCAGACAACAGATTTTCATTTAGTTTTTAATCTAAAGATAGATTAATAGGAAAATTCCACAAAAAGCGCTAAACCTTCTAAGGAAGCATATTAAGGCAGAGTCACCTCTGCCGAGTTTCCATTGAGATAACAGCCCCGTAAGAGCTAGCAAAGACCGCCTCACTTGGATAGGGAGGTGTGGGTGTGTAGGGTCATCCCAGAGCAGCGTCCAGAGAGACCTCAGGCATTCTTACCACCAGAACAGGGACGCGAGAAATGGGGGTGTGTCAGCTGCTTACCTGCAGTTATCACTTCACTGCGGGGACACACAAACAGTGTGATCAAAAATGCAGCTGATGTTTAAAATGCATGCAATGTGTAAAAGACACGCTGCCCTTAACCCCTCTCCAGATCCGCCCCTTCACTTCGCACACAGCCATCATTTCTGCCGCTTTCCGAAGTAGCTCCAGAAGTTCTTTCCCAAGAGTCATTTGCTGTGCTGTTGGCTGTCCTGACGTCCCGAACTCATCCAAAATGTTACCTGTCACAAAATGGCCTTTTGAAGTCATTTTGAAGAAGAGCTAGAAGTGAGCCAGTGTCGGACCGCAGATAATGGCAGTGAGGACACCCCCCTCCGGGGCTCCTCCTCCCCCCTCCGGGCTCCTCCCAGCTGGCTTTCTGTGGGCGGCGCTTGGCAGCAGGTCACCATGATTTTTCTAATCACACCTTAAAGATACCAAGGCATCCTTTACTTTGCATAATTTTTAAAAGTGCAGAAAAAGAAAAAAGTTGGAAGAAATGTTTTTTTTTTTCCTTTCCTATTTTCTCCACTTTATTCTGAGTCTGAAGGGGTAAAAGTGTCAGACACGAACGGCGCTGAAGAGATCCTGGCTGCCCGAGACTCCTAGGCGGCGGCGACACTCAGCCGCGCTGCTGCTGGGGCTGTGCGCGCAGTGCCGGCGCCGCAGGTGCGGCCGTCACAGGTGCAGGTGCAGCCGTGGCAGGTGCAGGCGCCGCAGGTGCGGCCGTCGCAGGTGCAGCGGTGCCTCGCCGGGGACAGAGCTCCACCTCCGCGCACCCTGGAGCACAGCGCCGCCTGCTGGGCTCGCTGTGTTAACCTCCGTCACGGAAGGGCTCTGGTTCTGCAGCGGCTTCCCCGGGGTGAGATAGGTGGGATCCACGTGTACCCTGTTCTCTAAACAAAAGCAGCTACAGATGAAGGAAACACTCAGGCCCCTCGTGCACAACGGAGCCTCCGTCTGCTTTCACATGATGGACAGACGACGGGTGGAGGAGTCCAGCAGCCAAGGAGAAATGCCCTAAGGTGACCCTGGAGAACCTGTCACTGACGTGCAGAGGCCGACTGTCCCATCTCACACGGGAGGACCCGAGGGCGTGCTGGTGACAACTTCATCCCCTCGCCGGCATTTCAGAGAAGAGAGAGCTGAGCCCAGAGGACAGCGGGGCTGGCACACTAACTGGCGCTCGGCCTGGTAGCCAAAGGTGTGTTCCCACACGGTGCAGAGCTCGGTGCTGAGAGGCCACAACGCCCACACCACCTTCCATCTGCGATACGCTCTATGTTTGGGCTCATCAGATCTTTCTGTTTGCATGTTACAAACTAAGCCTTTCAAACAGCTGGTACCCAAGTGAATTTAGTCCTACAGGTATGATCTGGGTCAGAATAATTGAAACAACTTCCGAAAACTGAATTTGCCTTTGGAAAACTTTGTGGCTTTTCCTCCCAGAATGAAGTAGCAGGTGGCAGCAGACAGAGCCGTGGAGCTTCCCCGTGAAGAACAGGACGGTGCAGTGTCGGGAGGGAGGAGCAGCACTCCTGGCGGGCCAGCGGCTGGGCGGGGCAGCCACACTCCCACAGCCGCTGCCGTTCCCACTGCTGTGTCTGACCTTCATGTCCACAAACGGCAAGTTTGTGAAAAAAGGACAACTAGTGACCAGCCAAGAGCAGCACTCACCCTGACCCTGCCGAGGGCCAGGTCACCTGCCCGGGGG
>PVIR01033646.1:0-17741 GCA_004026965.1 Petromus typicus
CCGGCACTGTGGTATGTGGTACTGGTTGCTGCTGGGTGTGGGTCTCCACACCCAGTATTGTTATGTGGTTACCGGGGAATCGAACCCGGGTCCTTGCGCTTGCGAGACAGGCGCCGGAACCACTGAGCTAACTCCCCGGCCCCAAGATGCCAGTTTTAATGGGCAGTATATCTTGAGATATATTGAGAAGTGAACATCATCATATTATCTGTGGTATAGCCCATCATTATCTTGGCCTGGAAGCACTGGAAAGAGGTGGGTATAAATATTGCAGTGCATATTCATGCAGGAACACGCAGTTCTGCCCTAATTAGAGTTATATTTTTTTTAGAGCACTCTTAGGTACTATTGTTCTTTTCTGGGTTTTATTCTCACTCTAACTTATAGAAATGGAGGAAACAGAAGTTCACCAAATCCTTGCTAATCAGTACTGGATATTCTATGGAGTGTTTATGAGAATGTGACTGTGTGAAGTTTTTATATAAAGGTAACTAGAATTTGAATGAATAAATGTGACAAAATAAGTGAAAATGCTCTTTATATTTTTCCAAAATGCCCTGTGTAATGGGAGTATCTGTCACTTGCTGCCGTGGCAGCACTGGGAAGGTCCTGGAGCCTGGGGGAGTGGCTGTAGCCTTTACACACTGAGGTGCGGAACCAGATCCGTGGCCCTGATGGCTGATTTCATCCCAAGTTGGAGTTTGGCTTCACGGCACTATTTATGCATGTTTCATTGTGTGTGTGTGTCCTTGCTTTTGCCAATCATGAGAATACTTCAATAATTTCCACTCATGCTTGTTTGAAATAACCAATGTATATTTCATTTTTTTACTAAAAGGTCAAGTCACTAATAATTTTTTCTGACACTGAATACGGTATCAGAAGATATCTACGTACATTTCAAAAGAACATTTTATGTTAGAATGGTTTTAGATTCACAGAACAAACTGAAGATGGAGCAGAATTCCCATATACACCAGGCCCAGCTTCGGTTAGTAACATCTTACAATAGCATGGTACGTCCACCACACTTAATGAACAAATGCTGATACATTATAAGTAACTGAAGTCCATATTTGTGTTAGTTAGCTTTCTGTTGCTATAGCCAGCACCTGTCATAAACAAGTTATAAATAAACACGGTATATTTCCACTCATGGTTTTGTAGGTTCTAGTCCTACAGCTGTGGGTACATCAAGTACATACATCTTGACAGAAGGTACATCTTAGAACAAAGGTCCCCACCTCAGAGATGGAAGTTATAAGAGGAAGAAAGGACTGAGGTTCTGTAATTTCAGAGGATACACACAAATTATGCTGTACTAATCACATTCTCATCGCTGAGGTACAATACCCTCAAAGTGGAAGAGGTTTATTTTGACTTACGTTTTTAGATTATGTTTGGACAGCTCTGTGTAGGAAGGCACAGCGGAAGGATCTGGCGGAGGAAAGCTGATCGAATCATGACGGCCAGAAAGCAGAGTGAGGAGAAGAGCTCAACAAAGAGACTCACTTCCAAGCACTGTCCCCAGTGACCAGCTTCCTCTGAGCAGATCCCACTTTTAATAGAGCATCATCTGTGAGCCAATCAGTGGACCAATCCATCATGAGTATGGGGAGCTCACGATCCAATCACCTTCTGAACACGTGTGCCTTTGGGGGAACAAGATCACAAAAGTAAGATGATGTCCACATTACATTTTAGAGGGACAGAAGTATTATCAACATGACTTACAAGTGATAGTGTTAACTCTGACCATCCGACTGAGGGATTTGCTTGTTGGATGTCTTCACTGTAAAGTTAATCTTTTATTTTTTTAACCCTTTAGCTTCTAGAAACCATTATCCAAACTATAACATTCAACTGGCTCTTGTGTCCCTCTCAGATATTCACACCAAAGTGTGTGAGGTTTTTGGTTTGATTGGGTTTTGGTTGTTTGCTTTTAGCTTTTCTGTCATTATATGGTACTCCAGGCTCAACTTGTGTATTTCATGCCAGGATCTGAAATCAATCATTTCTCCATAAATCCCTAGTTATTTTAGAGAATGGCATTATAAACCAAGATCTGTGGGCCAAGTGTGGTAATTAATGTGAGGCTTCATTCCTTCTAGGCTCTGTATACACTACATGCAGACGTATCCATAAATCTTACTAAACTAACTCAGGGGTCCACACTATTTCCAACTGTAAACCATCAGCACAAAGATCCTTTGTGAATCTGTAACCTTCCACTCAACACTGAGAAGCCTAGTTGTCATCGTCTGTCATCTATGTACACGTTAACATCCAGGATCCATACATAGTATGAGGTCACAATTAATAAATCACATTTCCTTCAATGAAGATGTTTCAACATCAATAGTAGTTAGATTATTTTAATACAGGCTGTGTTCTATCTGGGTTCCTTGATATCTTAGGTGATTTAAACTTGTTTGTTTTCATGTATCAAAGTTTACTGTTTTGATGTAAAATTTTGTGGAATAAAATAAATGCATAATTTTTGTATCCACCATTACAGTATCATACAACATCATTTCACAATACTAAAATCATTCTATACATCACCATTCAACCCTTCTTCCCACCCTCAATTCCAAGTATTTTATTTTTATGTTTTATTATTTTTATATATTTTTTCTTTCTCCAGGATGTCATGTATTTGAAACAGTGTAGTATGGAGCATTTTTAAATATGTAATACAAATTGTAATATAAATTGAAGATTTATTTGTATATTTATGTATAGCAACAGTTATGTTTTTATTGATAAATATTATATTACATAGATGTCTCATAGTTTATCCATTAACAACTTTTTCACTTCCAGTCTTGGCAATTATGAATGAACCTAGTATAAATATTCACAGAAAATATTGTGTGCCTGCAATGTTATGAGGACATAGATTTTCAAATCAGTTGAATAAATTCTTAAGGATATAATTGCTGACCCATATGTAAAAATATGTTCAGCTTGATGATTATCTGCCAGACTGTATTCCAAAGTGACTACTATTTGCATTTCTACTCATAATGCATGAGTTTTTTTCTTATGCTGCAATCATGTCAGCAGCTGGTCTTGTTAAACTTTTGGGTGTTAGCTATTTAGGTAGGTGTCTGGAAGCATTTTGTTACTTACTACATGCATTCTCACTCAGATAATAAAGTGCATTGATTGGAAAGATTTTGGAAGCCCTTCACCACTTGTAATCACTAAGTATGTTATTCTCATAATGTAGGAATTGGGGTTAATTTTCTAGATTATATAAATAGTCCCTATGATTCCAATAGAAGTAGTTCAAGGTGTAGAATTGTTAATTTCCTCATATATCTTTTGTTGGGAAGAGCAGGGCTTCTATAGAAATAAATATTCAAATTAAAGTTTATTGGCATTACATTTTTGTGTGACATTTTGTGTAATTTATACACATCTACTCTAGCTGTCACAATTCACAGAGATAGGCAGAATAGTGTACCACAGCCCCTTTGTCAGATGAGTTAGTTTAGGTCAGTGTAGCAGGTGGTGAGTTCAGTAGTCATTCTGTAGACATTGGTAGAAAATCCACACAGGTAGGTTCTATATTTTCTTTTTTACTTTTTTTTTGTTTTCTTTACCTCAAAATCCTAACCTAGCAAGGAAAATATACTCAGGATTTTGAGGGCCTAGAAATACAAGAATACAAATGTTTCCAGATTTACTGACAGATGCTCTCTGCATTATATTAGGCTGCTGATGCTATTTGTCTCTATGAATTATGCCTGAAACATTACCATGTTTACAGAATAAATAACACTTGGGTCACCTCAGATGGCTTTCCAGTGGTATAAGTAACAATATGGTAGTGAAGGGGAGACCCAGGAAAATGGGCTTTATCTTAAAGTGGAAATGAGAGGCTGGCTCTGTGTCGAATACATCTGGAAGTTTGTTCTACCAGTTGGCCTATACTTGGCTGTTGTTACTTACATGCACATCTGGATGAAGATGCGTAATGTGCCTTCTGGAAATATGGGAACAGCAGTATTCAACTTTCACTCGTGAACGCACATGTGAGCTCTGTATTCACTTTGAAGGACTTATAATCTATCTTTATACATTTGATTTGCATGCTTTTGGGCACAGTTTGCATTAGATAAGACATTCACATTTGTTTTTTTTTAACTGTCATTACTCACAATATACCTAATTTACAGTTGTGTAAGTAACTTCTTTAGAAAAACATAATTTCATATTCAAAATGTACATGGGGAGAAGAGTAAGAAAAAGATGAAAAGAATCATAAGATGAAAGCCATGAGTGAAGACAGGTATAAGCGGCTTAATTCATCTTTTATTCTGTGGTATACAAGGTGAGCACAAAATTCAGCTTCAAAGCTGTGTCACACGTGTTATTATGCATGTATAGAAAAAATTGACAATAATTCACCTGAATATCTATAAAATTCTTTACTTCTTTGAGAGAAATTGTATGACAGTCTACACCCAATCACCTTCAAGTACTTCCATAGTTGGTTGAGTATTCAGGGATATAAATCTCCTTGCTATTTAACTCAGGGACTTTGAATGAGGACTTAAGTTATCTCTGTATGAAATCAGGCACATACAGACAGGTCAGTGACAACTAGGCAAAAGATTGACAGGAGCTGCCTTCAAAAGAGGATAAGTGAGTCTTGTGGGAGAGGCAGTGATTGGATTCACTGATGGATTGTTCATGGGGCTGAGATTACCAAGTAAAAACAGCACAGAGGGTGCTTGTGGTCAAGCAGAAAACTTCATAGAAAATAAATTTCTTCTCAAGGGATCAAGAGGCAGCAGCCTTCACCAAGTTCAGAGTGTTGGAATACGCATGAAGATTTTAATGCACAAAGACCCAAATCCAAGGACAGAGAGAAGATTTTCTGAGTCTCATAGACAATTGGTCTCAGTAAGCTAAGAGCAAGTCAAACAAAGAGTTTAAGTAGTGACTATATTGTTGAAATCTAAGAGCTGATGAGATTAGTAGTGTTTTCAGATCTGTGTGGTAAGAGATGGAAGAAAGATTGGTGAAAACAAAATGAGTACCATTGATTCTATAAAATATAGTGCTGAGCTGAACCAGTCCCAGAAGATACATATTATAAAGCATTTAGCCGTGTTGCACATGAGGGCAAAGAATTGGCAAGTGGCGTTGGAAAGAGGAGAGGAAAGGGATGATGTTCACTTGACGTCACCTTCAACTCATTCTGGATCCCCTTATAGAGACTGGAGCCCTGAGAAACTAAAGCTTCATGATTTTTCCAGTAGAGTTACAATCCAGGGATAACCCATATGCCTTTTACAGTGTATCTTCAGAAGTGTCCTACTTGATGCATTTAGGTGCTAGACTTACAAATATAAATGAGACACAGTCTTTGCCTACAAAACAGTCACAGTCTAAAGAGTTGAGGGACACAAATCTGTGTTTTGGGTACTATAAGAGATCTGTGCAGATAGCAGGGTATTACAATTTAGATTTAAATGTCCTCCAAATGTTGTATGTGTTTGCAAGGTGTTTGGATCATGAGGCCATGGTACTCATCAGTGGTTTCACCCATTGATAAGTTCAGTAGGCAAATACACTGTTAGAAAGTGGGTCCTGGTTGTAGGTGAATCATTGAAGGTGTGATCTGGAAGGCAGCATTCTCCCCAGCTCCTTCTTCTGTCTCTTCTCCTGGATATCATGATGTCAGAAGCTTTCCTCCTGCACATCACCTACAATTATACCTTGCACCTAGTTCACTATGGACTAAACTCACTGAAAATGTGAGACCAAGCAAACTTCTTTTCACTTAAGTTTCAAGTGTCAGGTACTTTGTCACAGCAATAGGACAGTGACTGTGTATGACCATGGGGTGCAGACATCTTTGGAAAGGAATTTGGAAAAGTTTGGAGATGTGTGCTGTAGAAACCCTAGAACAGTGATGATGAGCCTTTTAGAGCTTTCAATGACAATGAACATCAGGCTATGGCATGTATGCCTTAGGTTTGTCACCATTAACCTAGAAAATTGTGAGTAGTATTTGAATACTGATTGGAGCTCAGATCAGAATGGTATTAAGAATGTGCAGAGTAAAGGCCATAAGCAGAAGGCTTCAATTAGAAACAAAGACTCTAAAGGTAGTGGACTAGAAAACATAGGTTTCTAGCACAAAAATTGTCTACATGTTGTCAATGGCTTGGGAATTTATGAGAAACTGACACTAAGAGTGGTAGACCAGGGGTCAGGGATTTAGCTCAGTGGTTCTGGCATCGGCTTTGCAAGTGCAAGGTACTTATTTTGATGCTTGGTAACCACATACCACAATGCTGGGCGTGGCGACTCATGCCCACCAGCCATCAATACCACACACCACAATGCCAGCATGGTGGCTCATGCCTGTAATCCCAGCACTTGGGAGGCAGAGGCAGGAGGACTGCTGAGTTTGAGGCTGAGTTCAGGACCAGCCTGAACTGCAAAGTGAGACCCTCTCTCAAAAACAACTAAAACAAAACAAAAAAAATTACGAAAA
The DNA here is from genome assembly GCA_004026965.1 of Petromus typicus. Taxonomy (NCBI): domain Eukaryota; kingdom Metazoa; phylum Chordata; class Mammalia; order Rodentia; family Petromuridae; genus Petromus; species Petromus typicus. The sequence goes on from PVIR01033646.1 coordinate 6,521, forward strand.
AAAAGAGTGGTAGACCAAAACAGCACTCAGGCCAGCAGCTTTCCTGCCACCAGGACCACACAGGAGGCCCATGGAAACTGACTGATCAAGCAGCATGGTGGATTTTGTGCAGTGAGTCCCAGAAAGAATGGCGTTAGGTGCCCTTTAAACATCTTTCAGCTTTTTTGTGACCAGAGCAAGAAAAGGCCTTGGAATCTCCATTTCCTTATGGGCCAAACCGGACATGACTATTGCATGGAGAAGAGCCTCCACAGACACCACCTCCTTCTCTGTGGACATTGAATAAGTGTGGCAGCAGTACTGGAATCTAGACAAAGGCTTACAGTGAGTTCCTCCACCTACACCTCCATGTCAAAAAAACACTCAATGAGTGAGGGAATCGTGCTGACCACAGCCATTGGTGAGTTAATGGAGTCAGTTCCACCCATGTGAACCTGGACTTTTGCAGAGTTCAAGTCTACAGAAGCTCACTGAGTTCAACTCAGGCCTTGTACTCAGAATGTAAACAAGGGGTGATGCTGTCTCCCTATGACTAATTGACTTTGATCTTTGTGCTACTACCCACACCATCTACAACAGAAAACAGATCCAGAGCATGGAGGACCATTCTGGTAGTGTTTTTAGCTTAGTTGTGTTGTGGTTGTTGTTATTCTTTTTCTTTATTTTCTCCAACCTAACTTTCTTTTTTCATTTTTTTTAACTGTGATGTTGCTGAATCTCTCCCACTTCAGATTTTTTCTCCTCTTAGCTGCTATTCTTTTTACAGAAGAGGGAAAATAATCTCCTGTTTGCTTGCTGCTGCTGGGTACCCCTAGTCTTCTCTTGTTCCTTCATCCTCTCTTCTCCTAAAGTCAGAATCGGTACCTAGAAGTCAAAGTTTCAGTCTTCCCTAATTTCTCTTCTTTCTGTATGATTATAGGAAGGTGTACAAAGTTTCTAGTGGTCCTTGGTTCTTGGTTGGTTTTATCTTATATTTATCCCTTTTGTCTCTGTTGTTCTCTAGCATCTATAAAATTCTCAAGGTCTATATGAGGTCTATAGATCCTTTAACCCTATTTCAAATCTCTCCTCCTCCTTCTCTCGCTCTACCAACCCAACTTCTGAGTGACCTTTTATTCCCAAATGGTAGTTCTGCTATATAGAAGAATCTGTATGTTATAAATACATTTCTGGTTAGTTCTAAATTTTGGCATATGGTCACAGATGTAACTTATGAGGTTAAAGGTATTAGGACAGTAGTTGCCAAAGCTTATTATTTCCTGTGTTGTGTTCAATACTGTTGATGATACTGATTGTATTATGTTAAAAAAGATAATGTGAGTATTCTGTTCAAATATTTCCCATGGTCTGCCAGAAAGGAGATTATTTAAGGGCTTTTACAAATCCAAAGAGGACAACCTAGGAACTAGCCATCACCTAACGGTTCCATATATTAGAAAGAAAGAGACTTGCAACAAATATTGTCTATAATAGTAGGTGATTTTAATAGTCAGCTATCACAAATGAACAGATCAACTGGACAGAAAAATCAATAAGGAAATACTTGAGCTGAACCAAACTTTGGAACAAATGGACTAATAGATGCCTACAGAGTATTTCACTCCACAAGGTCAGAATATACATTTTTCTCAGCTGCTCATGGGCCATTCTCCAAAACAGACCACATGCTGGTTCATAGAATATGTTAAGGAAATGCAAAGGAGTTGAAGTTATCTCCTGTATACTATCAGACCATAGTGCATTGAAATTGTAGCTGAATAGTAAAAGAGATTCTAAGACCCTCACAAACACTTGGAAATTGAACAACACTCTGCTGAACAACCAGTGGGTCACAGAAGAAATTAGTTTCTTCAATTAAATGACAGCTCCAGTACAAAATGCAGGACTTTATGGGACACAATTAAAGCAGTTCTGTGAAGGAAATTCACAGCAATGAATGCCCACACTCAAAAAACAGAGCAAGCTTAAATAAACAATCTAATGTTTGGTCAAGCTACTAGAAAAAGAAGAGCAACACAAACCCAAAGCTTGTACCAATGAAGTTATTATAAGAACAGAGCAGAAAGTAATGCATTGGAGACTAAGAGAATGATACAAACATTTAATTAATCAAAAGTTGGTTATTTGAAAGGATAAACAAAATTGACAGACTTTTAGCTAACAAAAGAAGGAAAAAGTTCAAGTCCATAAAATCAGGAATGAAAAAGGGGAAATCACCACAGATCCAGCATAAGTCCAGAGGACTTATAAATATATAAATTTATATATTTACTTAATATACTTAATATATTTATATATATTAATATAATGTATATATTTACTTAATTTACTTAATAAATATATACTTTGAGAACTTGTACTCCAGTAAGATGGAAAATAAAGAAGAAATGTATAGCTTCCTAGACACATATGAACTTCCCAAGTTGAATAAAGAAGATATAAAAATGTTAAACACCCCAATATCAATCTGTGAAATTGAAAATGTAATTTTAAAAACCTACTGACAAAAGAAGTTCTGATCCTCATAGCTTTACTGCTGAATTCTACAAAACTTTTAAAGAAGAGTTAACACCACTGCTTCTCAAACTCTTCAAGAAATCAAAAGGGAATCAGTACTCCCAAATTCATTTCTGGAAGCAACCATTACAATGATTCTAAAAGGAGAGAAAGACCCATCCAAAAAAGAGAACTACCGGTCAATCTCCTTATGAACATTAATGTAAAAATCCTCACTAAGATACTGGCAAACAAAATACAGAGAATCATCAAGAAGATCATACACCCTGACCAAGTCAGATTAATTCCAGGGATGCAAAGATGGTTTAACATACATAAACCAATAAATGTAATACACTAGATTAACACACTCAAGACCATAACCAGAAGGTCATTTCAGTAGATGCAGAAAACACATTCAACAAAATTCAACCCCCATTCATGATCAAAACCCTACAGAAAATTGTAATAGATGGAATTTATCTCAAACTAACAAAGCTATTTATGAGAAGCCAACAGCCAGCCTCATAGTAAATGATAAAAACTTGAAATCTTTCACAATAAGATCAGAAACAAGAAAAGGATGTCAACTTTCACCACTTCTCTTCAATATAGTGCTGGAAACTTTAGCCACAGCAAGTAGACAAAAGAAAAAAAATAAAAGAAATAAAGACAGGAAAAGACGAAGTTAAACTGTCATTATTTGCTGATGACATAATACTCCATATAAAAATTCAACAAATGACTGCAGTTCAGTGAAACTCCACGAAGTTGGAGTTGCCCAAAATGTGGAACATCTTAGTGAGCAGTCAGCCCAAGAGGCTATGTGGGCTGCAACCAGGATGGATGCTCGGACTATATTTCCCAAGCCCTTTCGAGTTTGCATCTCACCATAACTTGGATTAGTTACCCTAGAGACAGAACTATACTTTACCTTTTTTTTTAGACGGGGTCTTGTTTTGTAGTTCAGGCTGGTCCTGAGCTCAGCCTTGAACCCACAGCAAACCTCAGACCTCTGCCTCCTGAGCACTGGGATTTAGGCGTGAGCCACCATGCCCAACATTGTTGTAGGTGGTTACTGAGGATAAAACTGGGGACCATGTGCTTGCAAGGCAGATGTCAGAACCATTGAGCTAAATTCCCGGCCCTGGAACTACACAATTTTTAATGTTTGCCTTGCTGGATTTCAGAAATAGAGGAGAAAGTTTCTCTCATTTGACAAATGTCAGTAAGACAGAAGAAAAGCTATACTGTGTTCTACAAAAAGGATTCCTTACCTTATTGTGCTACACAGTTGTAATGTTATTAACAAATACAACTGCAAAATTTCCAAACTCCTGTGTCTAGACATTTTCTATGCATATTTAAGGTATTATTTATTATCTTTGGCTTAAGTATCAGTAAAGCAGGCACAAGAATACAGAATAAAGAACTTGGTACTCTTTCAATTTTATTGGAAAAAAAATGCTGCTGGCTGTCTACTTTATCAAATTATTAGCTCCTAAAATGATGATATTTCCAGAAATAACATGAATTATATTAATGACAGGTCTTAAGCACTTACTTCACTTTTGGCAGAGGAATCTGATAAATTAATCAAATTATGTCTAAAATTCATTTGTGTTTAAAAATTTTCCTTTTTGTATATGTAATTTGCAATCATCATTTTATTATTAATTCTGCTTAAATTTTGTGACATCAATCATTGAATTCAATGCTGTTATTCCAGTTACTGAAAAATGAAATGTTATTTTAATGTTAAAAGAATCTTTGTTTCTTTAAAATTGATATAACCCAAGTTGATTTATCAACCCAGCCCTTCTATTTACTAAATCCTAATGAATGATGTGATAAACTATTATTTTTAAAATGTCATATCCTAGAGTGACATCAGATGACCTTGACAGAACAACGATGTCATTTTTGAAAGCTAATTTGAGGCTTACGGGGAATTAGAGGATGTTCTGATGAAAACAAGAAAATATGAATGAGATTATTGCAAGTCTTACACAGGATGCATGCAGAGGCCTTGATGTCAGTATAAAAAATAATAAAATGAATAAATGAATAGTTATCCTGAGAAACTATTTACAAGTGTATTTGTGATAAAATTGGGTGTTTCTCCAATCCTAGATTGTAAGAGTAAGACGTGTTGCAGAGTGACACTGGGGTTTATCTGTGTGGGGGATAGAAAATAAAATACCAGTAGAAGGCATTTTCAGTATCTATTCAGCTCCAGCTAAGAGAAAAGTACATGCAGGACATGGGAAGTTTGAGTATTTGCATTTTTAAAAGGTAAAGTGTGTTTTCTTGTGTTTTACAATAGTTGTGCTCAAATATGTCAAAGTACCAGAGTCCCACCTCAAAGTACCAATCCTCCCACCCTCAGATACGAAATTGTTTTGTTGTTCTTTTATAATAGAGTTGGCAAATAACTAAACAGAGAGTAGAATAGGAATAGAAGTAGAAAATAAGAGAAGAAAAGAGGAGCCTGAAGATGAGCTTAATTACTAATGCATTTATCAAGACTTTTATCAAGCAGTATACCAGATACCTATGTGTTTCACTCTCTGTAAAATTTTCCTCTTAATAATAGAAAAATCCTTCCAGTATTTAAAAGCAACATCCCTAATTATGAATGAATTTAAATTTAGATCTATATGATTCCAACACTTAGGAATTTGCATAACCCCTTTAGAATACAATGACTCCTAGAAAATTTGATAGAATTAAATTTCTAAACAGACACAGCTGAGATTTGTCCCACACTCTATGGCTGTCCTTTTAGATCAAATCTCTTGGAATTTCAGTGTACAGATTCACATAAGAGTTGACACATATTTGAAACTCTAGATTTAATTCTTTCTTAAGAGTCATGTTAGATGAATTAAGATATAGTCTTATTTTATCCATTCTGTTTTCCAATTGTATTAAACTACTTAATTTCTCACCCATAGCTTGATATCTTTTACAATAAGTCTAATGCTTTACAGACTCAGGGTAATTTGAATGTGCTTTAGATTTAGCATTTAATCACATAAACCACTTAGGAGCTAAATTTAGTGGTCACATATGCATTACAAGAGGGTTAATGCGGATCGTCTCTGCATGGTGTCTTTGAAGCAGAATGATTTAAAAAACAATATCTGTGTATAGTAAAAATAGAATTCTAAAGGGTGTTTCCTACATGCTAGTGTTTGGATGGGAATATTTGATAATGACTAAGGAATCTTAAAGCCTGACACATATGTGATAAAGTGAGTCAAAGTAAAACTGATAGAATAGTCTTTAACAAGCAAGTGTTCTGTGGATCTCATTGGAGGAGCTGTAGTGTATAGAATTTTCTAGTCCTACCTCACCTTGAAAGTGATGGGCAGCAGTCTCCCATTGAATAGATTTAGAATATCACTGTTGAGAAAGTAGCTTGACCAGTCCAGCAGAAATCCTGGTAGCTATCCGAGATCTGCTAAAAAGTTTCGCCTGGGTAAATAACAATAGTGCATGTAAATGTAATTTAGCCCTAATGGCAGAGATTAAAAAATGTATAAGCAGGAATATTTCTGAGATTGTGTCATTAAAACGTACTTAATGTGTTATCAGAAAATAAGGAGTTGTTTAAGATATGTCATTTATAGCACCTGCTCTAAATTTAAAATATGTTTTTCTCAAAATAGATTTGGAAAGCTGTTTGTGTCAAATTCTGATTTCAGCTGAGAGGGGCAACAGTGTCTGTGCAAAGCTGGCATGAGGAACCAGCATTCTGTTAGGCAGGAGGGCAGGGCAGGCCTCCAGGGAAGACAGTTATGAAGATTCAGGGAGCATCGTCTGCTAGGACAGCCTGCAATGCAAAGAATAGGCTCTTCTTGGACTGAATCGAACAGCTCTAAAGTCAGTAGCAGTCTATTTAAACAGATGGTTATGGGCCTGTGCTGGAGACCAACTTCTTTGGTTACTTAAATGTTATCAGCAGTTTCTTAGTAATAAGACACCTTGAAATTGTTTTCACAGTTCGTTATGTATTGTTCTATTTATTGCACATAGTATCTTTGTTGAGTATTTACTGTGTATTAGGTATTATTCTAGCAAATGCTCACAAGACTGAGTTGCTAAAGAGAGAGCTGTGGCATAATAGGATGGTAATGCAGTATGTTCCTGGTGTACACTGTGAGCTGTACACTATGTGTACATGTCTTTCCCAGACATTGGGCCTTGTACCCTTCTGTACTGCCTGCCATGGCCCCTCCTTTCTTAGGTACTTATAATCCACAGAGGATATTTTTCACTCTTATAGTCATGAATAAATCCATTCTCAGCTTGTGTAGTTCTAAGTATTTCTCTAAATATCATGCACAAAAACCTGTATCGAAGGTCACTTTAGTAACTATGCTGACAAAAAGAACAGCATTTTGTCTTGTGAGCTTAATTCTATTTGGGGATATACTTTGGGTGGTATGATGTCTAGATTTTCTTGAACAGTCCTTGTTTATTCATTATTCTTAATATTCTCTGTTTTGTTCTTAAAATTATCCTGGGCTATATCATAAATTAGACATTACAATAGATGTATTTTAATTTATAAACATATTCTTTATTGAAAAATTCAAATTATATACATTTTAGTAGAAGTTAAAATATTTCACAAAGAAAAATAAAGGGAGAGAAATTCATGACTTCGATTCTGGCCCAATAGGCAATAACGGGCAATCAAACTTACAAATTTAGCAAATATGCTAACAAGTGAAACCTTTAATTTTTAAATAAAATGTACAAATATCCCATCTTAATTGTATGAGTCATTGTTCGCTAGAGAAAAGGGTTGAATGTGAGATACCCATATATATAAGTATTCACAAGACTGGCTTACAACGGTTGACCACAGAGGGAGATGGGAAGAATGCCGAAGGTCCCCCCGCGCACTGAAGATCTAAAAGAATTAGTCAAAGCCCTGGAGCTCACTGTAAGTCCTTACTGGGAACCAAAGAACCTGCGATGCCACCCTGCAGGATCAATGCTGGAGGCTGCAGGGTCTGCGCTGAAAGTCAACAGAGGACATCCAAGGAAACACTAACGACTCGAGCTCCCTTGAAGAAATGAAAGGAATCCTTTCCTCTTCATTTCCCCTTTATTCCATGCTGGCAATTACCCTCCCTAAGGTGGCTCTTCCACACCCAGAAGTATACTGAGCCAATTTAGTGAGTTGAGTGTTTATTGCTGAAGTTGACACAGTCAGTTAACTATCACATTAGTGTGTGATTTAATTTTAAATACAATTGTTGTGCTATTTTAAAGGGATCATTGTGTTACATCAATTTTCCAGTTAATTTAATCAACTATGTTCTCTTAAGCTTAATAAAGTTAAACATCCAAAGTGAAGAAAAATACTAAAGGAAATTCTATCTTATCATTACTTTTGCAAAATATATCATGAAAACTATATATTATTAAATTTTTACAGTTTAAGGTAACATGATATAATAATTGTATACTTTCATCTTTGTTCCAAATTCATAAGAAATGAAAGAGAGAATTACATGATATGCTGGATTCCTTGCAAATATTAAGTCTTTAGACACCAAGTGTTTGGTAGTTTGTAGATTACTCCATAGTTTGACTCTTATCTTTATAAACTTGTGATTTTGAGGACTGAATCCAAACTTTTCACTAAGGTAAGTAACTAGTCCTTTTTAATTGATTTTGAGATAGGATCTTGCTAAATTGCTAAGCTGCTCATGCTGAGTTCAAAGTGAATTCAGCCCCCGAGGGCACTGAGATTGTACAGTGGCCTACCATATATGGTGGTTAGACCCTTCTTTATTGCATTAGGCTCTGCCTGCTCCACGTTGATGCTCATTTTCTGAGGTCTAGTCCACAAATCTTCTCTTCTTGACTCAAATCCACCATGTTCTTTCTTAGCATAGACCTTTCAGTCAAGTTAGTTAACTTCAATTTTAGTTATCCTCTGTGTATTTTTATGATAGGTTGGATCATTGCTCAGAAGTAAATTTCTTTCCATTTCTAAGGGAGGCTTATAACTCCCCATCCATGGACACTGAATTTGGTATTGACTTCTTTGGCCAATGCCATAAAACCATACAGAATTTTGAAAAATGCTTGTACAATTAAATTTGACTTGTCTCTGCATTTGCCTTTTCAGGTTGTCTACTTTCAAGAGGAAGGTAAAAGGCACCGGAGTAGAGCCCCCCATTAAAGCCCCTGCTGAGGGCCAACTGACCCACAGAACTATAGAAATATGTATTATTAGTCATGCCAAGACTTTGTAGTTGTTGTTCTTTATTTTTATTATTAGCTACAACTAATGGGCACAGTGTTCATCTCTGTTGCATTTATAAAAGACATTCTCAGCATTGGGATTATTATGTGCCTATAATATCCAGCATTAAAACACACAAATGGTAGGGCCAGGGGTTTAGCTCAGTGGCACCTCCCTTGCAAGTGTAAGGTCCCTGATTTGATCCCCAGTAACCACATACAACAATGCTGGGCATGATGACTCATGCCCATTAGCAATCAGTACCACACACTACAATGCTAAGCATAGTAGCTTCATCTGTAATCCCAGCACTCAGGAGGCAGAGGCACAAGAACTGTTGTGAGTTCAAGGCTAGCCTGGGCTACAAAAAAACAAGGCCCTATCTCAAAAAAAGAAAAAACTATATATATGATAATAAAGAAGGTATTATTGCACCCCCAGCACTCCACAGTCTTACAGTAAGCACTGATAGATACTTTTAAAAAATATGCATATATTGAAAGGCCTTTCAAAAGAAGACAGTAAATAAAAGAATGAAGGAAACAGAAAGAGAAGATTTCCTAATTTGTATTGGTTAGTAGAAACCACCTAGACTTTCACAGTCTTGAAAGAGCTTGTCTGGGATTTGCTCTCTGGATTCCCCTGTTACCTGCATGCCAGGATTAGGAACAAGAGCTGCAAACAATCACCTGTGATAATGAAATTTATGCTTCTGATGAAAATGTCGCTGTGAAATTAGGTGAGGGAGAGACTGAATTTTTTCTTACATTAGTCATGAAAACAAATCTATTTACCCTCCTACATTTCCTCTCTTTTACCCTAAAGGGAAGAATGAAAAGGGTAGAAAGAATGTCTTTTGCATGAATCAAACTAGACACAGCACCAGGCTGACTAATGGTGATTGATGAGGAGAAACTACCAAGGGCCGGCATTGTGTTCACGAAGACAATGGAAAGACAGAGTGGAGGGCCTCTCCATTCAGCTGTGCAGTTCTGTATTACACAATGGCAGTGCAGTCCAACAGCTTCTTTGAAAGAAGGCACTAAGATTCTGTGATATAATTAAAATGCATATTTGCTTTTCCCCCTTTTGTGACTCTCTCTGTTTCAAACCTTTGGAATTTCTGGATTCACTAGGGTGTCATGCATATAACAATGAGATAGATGACTGGGGCTTGAGGCTCCTAGAACCCTCAAGATCTGAGCTAGTGCCTGGAAATATTAGAAGCTTCCTACTTTTTATTCCCTTTCTTCTGCTGAGGATAGAGTGGCTGGAGCTTGTTAAGCACCAATATCCAGTGATTTAATCAATCATGCATGTGATTGAAATTACCATGAAAACACCTCAAAGATGGAGTTTGATGAGCTGGAACACATCCATAGCATTCCTGGGGAGGACGCAGAAGCTTGGTTTCCTTTCCCTTGTCACTTGTGCTGTGCATCACTTCCACCTGACTGTTCCTGAAGTATATGCCTCATAATAAATTGGTAATCATAAGCAAAGTGTTTTCCAGTGGGTCACGATTACAGGGTAACCTAAGGTATGTGACTGGCATCTGAGAAGAAGGAAGCCTATGGAACTGAGTCCTTCCTGTGGGAACTGTTGACTCTGGGTAGTTAGAGCAGAGCAGATTGGGTCGCTGACAACCAAGTTGTATTTAAATAGTGGGAGAACTAACTGGTCGACGAATAAAACCTTTAAATATTTGATGTCTGAATTATGTATTGTGAGCGTGTAGATGTTATAGTATACACAGAATACTGATTTTCTGCTCTCCCATTATAAGCTTTTTTTGTTTTTGTTTTTTGAGATAGGGTCTCCCTTTTGTAGCTCAGGCTGGCCCTGAGCTTCAGCCTTGAACTCACAGCAATCCTCTTGCCTCTGCCTCCCAAGTGCTGGGATTACAGGCATGAGCCACCATGCTCGGCACTGGGGTATGTGGTTCTGATTGCTGGTGGGTGTGAGTCTCCACGTCCGGCATTGTTGTATGTGGTTACTGGAAATTGAGCCTGGGCTCTTGCCCTTGCAAGATAGGCACTAGAACCACTGAGCTAAATCTCTGGCCTCCCATTATAAGCTTATTAAAAGCCTTATGCAAGGGCTGAGGATTTAGTTTGGTGGCTTCCATGCCTGCCTTGAAAGGGCAAGGTCTGAGTTCGATCTCCAGTAACCACATACAGCAATGCCAGACACAGTGACTCACACCCACCAGCAATCATTACCGCATACCATAATGTTGGGCACAGTGGCTCACACTTGTAATTTCAGCACTCGGGTGGCAGAGGCAGAAGGACTGCTGTGAGTTTCAGGCTTGTCTGGGCTACATAGTTGAGCTCAGGGCCAGCCTGAACTACAAAGTGAGATCCTGTTTAAAAAAGAGAGCCTCATGCAAGCTGATTTCTAATACTGATGATTCAATAGATGATGTCATTGACAGCTCCTGTCTTACATGCT
>PVIR01033647.1:0-17773 GCA_004026965.1 Petromus typicus
ATTGATTACTGACAAAGTTCCATAAACCATTTGACTGGCTGGGAGATAAGATGATTTACTCTTGAAGAATGTTGACCAGGAGAAAGGAGACACATGAACAGTTTATGCTTTTAAGAAGAAAAAATGTGAAGGTGGATAGAAAACAGGCATTCCACAGTGTCTCTTGTCTCCAAAGTGGTTGCTATATTCCATCAGTAGCATTTGAGTCCTTGGTTGTTCAGAGTTTTGTTTTTTCTAGTGTAATGAGCAGGAATTAGTATCCTTTACTGTGTCCTTTACAGGTTTTCTGCTTGTATTGGGTTGCACAGTGTTTCAGACATATATAGGTCTTTAGGATTTTCTCACCTCTAAATGCCTTTTGTATGTTCTTTCCCTTATATTCTGAATGATCTGCATTTCTCTTTGTAGCAATATTTTATATAATCTGGATGATATTATTTGTATAATTGTGTTGGAAGTATCTTCTATCAGTGTTTGTATTTTTACTTTTATTAAAAAGTTTTCATAACTCAAAGTTTTGGATTTTTTAGTTTATTGAATAAGAATTTTTAAAATATTTGTATCAGGGATCCAACTCAGGACTTTCACTTGAGAAGGAGGAGCCAGAACAACTGAGCTAAATCCTCAGCATAATAAGATATTTTTAAATAATAAATTTATATAGATGCTATTCTAAAATATTTTTTTATTGTTGATTTTCAAGTGGGTATCAACTTTTAAATGCTACAAGTCAGCTATTTTTAAAGTGATCATATCATAAGGTTTAGGGTCAATAAGGTAATAAATATTGTATAGAGATATTAAGGTATTATTAGCCTTTTTGTGTTCATTCTTTTTTTATTATTTTTAAGGTTTTTTGAGACAGGGTCTCGCTTTGTGGTTCAGGCTGGCCCTGAGCTCAGCCTCAAACTCACATCACAGCAGTCCTCCTGCCTCTGCCTCCCAAGTTCTGGGATGACAGGTGTGAGCCACCACGCCCGGCACTGTGGTATGTGGTAGTGGTTGCTGCTGGGCATGAGTCTCCACACCCAGTATGGTATGTGGTTTCTGGGGATCGAACCAGGGTCCTTGTGCTTGCAAGACAGGCACCAGAACCACTGAGCTAACTCCCCGGCCCGTCTTTTTGTGTTCATTCTTTTACACCTGTAGAATTTTTCAGTCTACATGATATATATTATTGCAGCACACTAAATGCCAAAGCAGAAATGGAAAACTAGTTTTCTAGAGTTAAGTCAGGCATTAAAATGACCTGCAGAAATGGAGAGTAAGCCCACTTTTCTCAATAAATGTCCCATTTGCTTTAAAAACTTTAGTTTCCTCATAGTATATAATTTATATAAACATGCATTGAGTCTATTGATATATTTAAGTTAATATATAAATATTTTAGAAATTTCTCTTTGAATTTCCAACATAGTAATCATAGAGAAATATTACCCATATTTTAAAAAAATGTCTTTGAGACTTCAATAATTTTTTTCCTTTTTTTAAAGTTTTTTTTTTGAGACAGCATCTTGCTTTGTACTTCAGGCTGGCCCTGAATTCACTATGTAGCCCAGGCTAGCCGCAAACTCTCAGCAAGCCTCCTGCCTCTGCCCTCCTAAGTGCTGGGATTACAGGTCTGAGCAAACACTCCAGGTACTGTGATACGTGGTACCTAGGATCTAACTTGGGAGCTTGTGCTTAACAGGCAGATGCCAGAACCACTGAGCTAAATCTCCAGCCTAATAATTTTTAAAAATATAAAGAGATCATGAAAGAAAAAAAAAAGTTGAGAACTGCTGCTGTATGTGAATAATTTTTAGTTTATACTTTTTATTTATAACTATGTTTTCAAAGGCTAGAATATTTGTTTTGCTCATTAGAAAATGTATTTTGGAATAAATTTGTTTCCATAGTCATTCATGTAAGAGCAATATAGAATAAGAAGAATTAACTTGAGTTATCTTTACTTTTTGTTACTCATCTATTGTAGTCATCCATTTGCCCAGTATTATAAAATAACAGAAATGGCTTAAATTATGATGTCACATAGACCAGGATTTAGATCCCAAAAAAGAAGTTCTGTAGGTGAAGCTAATAACTCAGTCTCTCTGTACCTCAGCTTCCCTGAGTTCAGAAGAAAATAGAAATCTAAATTTTAGTGTTGTCATTTAGGTTAGTTAACTGTATGTACATGACTGGCCTAAATGAATGCTGGAACACAGTCATTATGCAATAAAAGGTTCTTGCCATTATATTAGTATATCATTTTATAATGTTAATTATGTTCCCATATAGAAGATCCTTTGTGATACCTATACAGGTAATTGATAAAATTAAAACTAAAACAGGGCCAAGATTTAGCTCAGTGGCATCTGTCTTGCAAGTGCAAGGTCCCAAGTTTGATCCCTGGTACCACATATCACAATTCTAGGTGTGATGACTCATGCCCACCAGAAATCAGTACCACACACCACAATAAGGGACATGGTGATTCACACCTTTAATCCCAGCATTCAGAAGGCAGAGGCAGGAGGATTGGTATGAGTTCTAGGCTAGCCTGGGCTACATAGTGAGTGAGTTCAGGGCCAGCCTGAACTACAAAGCGAGACCCTGTCTCAAAAAAAAAAAGAAAACAAAACAAAACTAAAACTAAAACATACCATTTACAACCTATCAAATTACAAAATAGTATTTTTAATTCTAACTAAAATAGGACAGAATGAAGCATGAGTTTCTGACTGGGAGATTAACATTATATTTTTCTAGAAATATGTGTCAAAGCCTCCACATTTTTTCTAGAAATATGTGTCAAAGCCTTCATACATTTTTTAACTCAGTGGTTTTTGCTCTAAGAAACAACCCTAAGGGAATTTTAAGAAAGGTGTTCACAGCTGAATTATTTGTAAGATGAAAGACAATAGAATAAAAACCAGATATTCATTAATAAAATGTAAATTATCTTTTTGAAGATAGTTTATTTGCTGTTATTTATGGGTTCAAAGATATTTTTGTGTCTATGACTCAAATGTCCTGATTATATAATTGTGAACAATGAGGATATAAAACTATATGCTTTATGATTTCAATGGTATTGAAACAAAATTGTAGTAGTAAAAAAGAAAAAAAATTAAAATAATTATCTGCTACTGTTATGAGATTTTGTTTATATTCAGCTTTTCAGTTTTATAGTAAATACATATTTTCCAAAATGAAAATTGTGTTTAAAATATCTTTGGTAAAGACTATTATTTTTTATTCTGTTCCTGAGAAGAGGCAGTAGGAAGGGCCCTTTTGTGAAGGTGAAGACCCTGATCAGTGTGGGGAGGGAGTAGTTATACTTGGTTGTATGTCTTTCCACATACACAGAGAGGAATGTGGCTGAGTAGGATCTGATAGCAAGTACTAACTAGTCCAAAACAGCTATCAGAGCCTGTATTACTGGGGTGTAATTCTGGCCATTGGCTGTGTAGCCAAATCTTTTAGTTCGTAGCCCAATTCTGGTACTTTCTAGCTTAAATAATTTGTGAATAATTAGAAAACACAATACTCTCTGTGCTATGGAGGTTAAACTGATTAATTACATTTCAAATTCTTTTTAGAAAGAAACAAGGTATGGCTATGCAGTTCAGGCTGGCCTTGAACTCACTATGTACCCCAGATAGGCCTCAAACTCACAACAGTGCTCCTAACTTAGCCCCTGGAGTGCCAAAATTATAGGTGTGTGCCACCCAGCCCAGTTTACATTGAAGATTCTTATCACAGCATTGCTGCATAACTTGAATTAAACTTGCCTCATTCATAAATATGCCCATCCCAGTCCTTTGAAATATTCACCTTCTCTTTACAGCTTAAATATAGCATTTCTTACTATTAACATTACCAAGTTACCTACAGCCTCGTAACAAAACACCTCAAACTTAGTTTTTCAAAATAAGAGTAATAGCTATGTTTCTTGAAAATCTCAGTAGTTATAGGTCACTTCTGTTTTGTAGCGTATTGATGGGGTTGCTTGCCTGGGGCTGGGAGTATGTAATTTCTTTCTTTTTTTAAAAAATTGAAATCTTTATTTGTACATTACATATACACATCATGATTGCATTCAACAATGAGAATTTGTACCAGAATTTGTACAACTTAATTCTCATTTATTCCCGTAACCCTACCCACCCTACCACCCCCACCTCCCATATACATAAACTTTGTTTCCTTTCTTTTTGTTATAATCTCATTATTTTCCCCCTTCACTCCATTATGCTTTGAGTGTTTTCTATTTCACAATATATAACATATATTCTAGAACTCATTTATATCCTTATTTTCTCATACCAGAGAAAAGATACGATATTTACACATCTGTGACCTATTTATTTCACTTATGAGGATGTCCTCAAGATACGTCCATTTAAGTAGAAATAATTCAAACTTATCATTTTTTATGGCAGAGTAATACTCCATTCTGTAGAAGAATCACACCTTTTTTATCCAGTCTCCAGTTCATGGAAATTTGGGTTGTTTCCAAGATGTAGCAATAACAAACTAAGCTGCTATAAACATAGGTGCACATATATCACTGTGATATGAATGTTTTAATTTTTGTGTGTATATACCTAGCAGAACGATGGCTGGGTCAAATGGGACATCCAATCCTAGCTTTTTGAGGAATTTCCAAACTGTTCTCCACAGGGGTTATACGAGTCTACAGTCCCACTAACAGTGGAGAAGGGTTCCTTCTTCTCCACAGCCATGCCAACATTTGTTTCTGGCTGATTCTGAGATGACAGCAATTCTTTGTGGAGTGAGATGAAATCTTAATGTTGTTTTCATTTGCATCTCTCGAATGACTAGTGATGTTGAACATTTCTTCATATGCTTCTTAGCGGCTTTTATTTCTTCCTCTGAAAAGTGTCTGTTCATTTCAGATGCCCATTTTTGAATTGGGTCTTTAAATTTGGGTGGATTGATCTTTTTGAGTCCTTTATATATTCTAGATAGTAGCGCTTTTTCTGAGAGGCGGCTGGTAAAGATTCTTTCCCATATTGTTGGTTGCCTTTCGCCTTTCTGGTTGTTTCTTTTGCTGTGCAGAAACCTCTCAATAGGATCAGATCCCATTTATCGATTTATTCTACCAGTTCTTGTGTTATCAGGAATTTGTTCATGAAATCTTTCCCAAAACCAATGTCTTCAAGAGTTTTACCTAACCTGTTTTGTAGCAGGTTTAGTGTGTATGTTTTACTATTTAGGTCCCTAATCCATTTTGATTTTATTTTAGTACACGGTGAAATAGCTAGGTCTAGCTTTAGTCTTTGGCAGGTTAAAGTCCAGTTTTTCCAGCACCATTTGTTAAAGAGGCTATCCTTCCTCCTCTGAGGGTGTTTGGCTCCTTTGTCAAAAATGAGATAGCTTAATGTGTCTGGATTATGTACTTTCAAGATGCCTTCCTCATCCTCAAGCAGCTGCTAAATTGGTCCCTGCTTCTGTGGGTACTCCTTTCTTGTTTCTACTAGATCTCTACATGAACTGCCTCAGCTTGCCGATAGCATGATGACCATGGTCCTAGCATGAATATCTCACAAAAATAGACAAAAGTGTATGATGTTTTGTACCATCTCAGTCGTGAGTTAGTGTTTCCTCCATCACCAATTCATCCAAGTTTAAGAGGGAGGAACACAGACATCTACCTTTTCACAGAAGAGGTATCAAAGTCACATTACAAGACAGGCATGAAGGATAGAAAATATTATTGCAGTTGTGTTTGAGAAATACAATCTGCTGTTATAGTAGAATATTGGCCAATAGATAAAATAATATTCTTGACATTCTCATCTATCAACTGTAGCAACCTCAGCTATTATATTAGAACCGCCCTAGTACTTTTTACAAAATGCAGATTATGGTGACTCTTCTTTTTAATATTTTCTTTTTTTTCTGTGTTAAGCACACTATTATTGCAAAGAATAATGAAAGGAACAGCTGTTTTAAAAATATATCTAGGTACTCTATATTCTATGAATATAAGATTTTTAAATGGGATTCCTTAAATCAAAGTTGAGGATTTGTCACACTGTTTGCTCTGGTCATATTTCCAGTGGCTGTGACCACTAAGTTGAAAGAAGAAGAAAATATTCTTTTCATAAGTATTGCTAAATTAAATGTAAGGATTTCTTAGGGCAATTTTTAGTTGTCAAATATAGCTTATAAAACTATGAAATGTGGTTATAATCATCTTATCTTTAGAACTGGGGTGACAAAAACTGATACATTGCTGCTGGCTTTTATATACATATATGTATGGTTCTCGCTTTTGTTGTTGAGGCTGGCCCTGAGCTCATTATGTAGCCCAGGCAAGCCTTGAACACACAGAAATCCTCCTGCCTCTGCCTCCCAAGTGCTGGAATTACAAGGAATGAGCCACCACACTCAGCATTGTGGTATGTGGTGGTATTGATTGCCGATAGGCCTGAGTCACCATGCCCCGCATTGTAGTATGTGTGTGGTTACTAAGGATTGAACTCTGGACCTTGCACTTGCAAGACAAGCATCAGAATCACTGAGCTAAATTCCTGGCCTATTGCTGGCCTTTACTGTTAGTGAACTTGGACAGAGAACCATTTCTATTTATTGGTAAAGGAAGGCAAGCACACAATAAATGTATGAGTACATTTGATATTGGTAAAATTCATGCAAATAAACTGCAAATTAAGCCATGCACTTGAGACAGAAATGACCAGAAACTTTTTTTTATTCCCTGTTATAGCTGAGGCTTCCCAGATCTCACACAAAGCCATGTCTTTGAATTAAGCATGTCCTATTCATAAGGAAGCTAGGACTACTCCTTTGAAATATTCAACTTATCTTTGCAGCTGTAATTTATTTCTTTCCTTTATTTTCTTTAAAGTAGAAATTATTCACTTTACGAAGCAGACAATTTTAGATTTTGAGGGAAAACCAGAAAGAAGTATGGAAATAAAGGATCCATTTCAAAGAATAATGTATCGGTTTAGTTTTATGCAGATATTGTACACATTATAGTGCTCAGTAGTTAGTGGTACACTGCATGTCACTGCTGATCTGAAGGAGTCAATGTGACTTCTTAAGGAGATCATCTATTTCTGGGGACATTTCACAAGGTAGTAGAGTTTTGGATCAATATGATTTTATTTTCTGAGGAAATACTATGTTTCAGAACCCTAGTTTTACCAGTGTAATGATGTTTACTCTTTAATTCTCTTAACATTCTTATGAAGGTTGATATAATAGCGTGATCCCTCCTTTACCGACAGCAATAAAGTAATTAAAAAGTTTTCTCCATATCTAACAACATCACATTCAAACTTCATACCCAGACCATATGTTTTCCACCACTCTTTACTGGTTTGATAATGAGTTGTTTTTTAAAGTGTAGTGCTTGAAAATGTTGTATTAGACAATTTCAAAAATATCTAAATCCAGAGAATGTTAGTAGATCTATATATATGCAGCAGTCATTCAATGTTTACATAGAAAAATTAAAGCAGTTATAGTCCACAAGGTAAAGATAAGTGGTGATGAAGGGGGGGGGAGAAATGAACTTTTACACTATTAGGGGAAATGCAAATTATAGGCATTATGGGAGTAAATGTCCAGGTTCACATGAAACTAAAATTAGGACCACTGTAGAATTCACAAGTCCAGTGGAAGGTATAACCAAAGGAAATGAAATCACACATGAAATAGGTATCTACACTTTTGTGTTCATTAGAATCTGAGAAATGACCTGCAGTGCTACTTATAATAAGAACTTGGAGAAGTCCCATCATCTCTCCTGGGGAAGGAGAAGTTTCCTGTCACTGACAAGGGGTTGTTGCAAACAACAAATGAATTAGCATGGTGATAATATTCTATTACAAGCCATAAAGACCTCATTAGCTGTTAGTTACCTCTGTAATGAGGCATCTTTTCTTTCAGAAAGGCACTTTGGAACACCTGTCTTAGAAAATCACCGTGCCATTTGTTTTTCTATTTTTCCCAATATCATTAGATGACACAGGCATGCCGAGTGTTCAGCATGGCATATGGTCACAATAAATATATTTTAGTTATTATTTTTAAATTTCTGGCAGAAATTTTGAGTTTGAGGAAATGATAAATGGAAAGTATCTCTTTTTATTATTGGTTGGGACAGAGAGTACCAAAGCTAAGAATTGGAAAACAGAGCTTTGTCTGACTATTTCTTAATGTGACAGGTGATGCTGAAGAGAGTTGGGAAGCCCAACCCCAGCTTTCAGTGAAAATAATTCCCCCCTGTGTACTATTTCCTTATATGACAAGTCTGATAAATTCATGGTGGTTCACTGAGGACTAACATTAAAGTCTGATGACAGTACATTACAATCATGGCCTTCAAAAAGAAAGAGTGAGTATTGGCCAGTTCTAGGTTATTCTATAAAGTTTTTGAAATAAATTTTTAATTCTATTCTTTATTGGTACATTTTATATACACAACATGATCACACTTAACATTGAGAGGTTGTACCAGTATATGACATGACTTAATTACCATTTTTTCCCATTCCCTACATACCCTGCAACCCCCCTACCATCTATATACATATGTTTTGTTTACTTTTTTTTAATCATCACATTTTTTCTTTTCCCTCGTTACTTATTCCTATCCTTTTCCATTTGAATATTTTCTATTTCACAGTATCTATCATATGTTCTAGCACTCATTTCTATCTTCAGATTCTCATACTAGAGAAAAGATACAATCTTTACACATCTGTGACCTATTTATTTCACTTGTGAGTATATCCTCAAGATTTGTCCATTTGAGTATAACTCAAACTTATCCTTCTGTCTTGTAGAGTAATGCTTTATTTTATTGAAAAAATACATCTTCTTTATTCATTCTCCAGTTCATGGGCATTTGGGTTGTTTCCAAGATTTAGAATTTACAAACTGAGCTGCTATGAACATGGGTGCACATATGTCACTGCAAAATGAATCTTTTAATTCTTTTCTGTATATCTGCGAGCAAGGGAATAGCAGGGTCACATGGGGCCTCTAATCCTAGTTTTTTTGAGGAAACTCCACACTGATCTACACAGTGGTTGCACCAGTCTAAATTCCTACCAACAGTGGAGAAGTGTTCCTTTTTCCCCACAGCCTTGCTAGCATTTCTTGCTGGTTTATTTTGAGATAGCAGCCATTCTTTGTAGAGTCAGATGAAATCTCAATGTTGTTTTCATGTGCAACACTCAAATGGCTAGTGAGGTTGAGCATTTCTTCATGTACTTCTTGGCTGTTTTTACTTCTTCCTTTGAAAAGTATCTGTTCAATTCAGATGCCCATTTTCTGGATTGGGTCTTTAAATTTGGGGGTGTGTGTGATATTTTTAAGATTTTTACGTAGTAGCCCAGAGATAATTTTTATCTCTTAATCCTAACTCTACTGCGGTACCCTATTAGTCAGGGTCTGTAGTGTTCTACAAGTATCTGTGGTCGTAACTCTTCTATTCCACCTCTGTGTGCTTTTCTACAGCATACTGTCATGGTTTTATACATTCTTTCTAGATCATTTTTAAAAATCTAGCATGGAGCTGAACACATAGTAAATGGCCCATATATTTTCCTAGAATTAAATTTTGGTGAATGAGTCATTCATACTTAAATGGATGTACCTTGCGGAGGTCCTCATAAGCAAAATGAACAGGTCACAGATGGGTAAATATCATATCTTTTCTCTGGTATGAGAAAATGAAATTATAAATGAGTTGTAGTATGTATAGTTGATATTGTGAAGTAGAAAATATTAAAAAGGAAAGAGAGTCTAAGGGTAAATAACAAGAGGAAAATGAATGTGGTAATAATAATAATAAAAAAAGAAAACAAAGATTGTGTATATAGGGGGTCAAGGGTTTTCAGGATGGGGGGAAAAGGGAAAAAATGAGAGTCAAGTCCGGTCATATTCTGGTACAAACTCTCAATGTTGAATGACATTATGATGTGTATTCATAATGTACCAATAAAGATTAAAAAATTCATTTTTAAATGGAATGGCTGATGGTTAAAGATAAAACTTCAAATCTTAAAAATTAACTGGCAATTTCCTTTCTTCCTAAATGTGAGATACATATTTCACTCCTGGTAAAGCTTGCCAGTAGAGTAAGAGGAAAATCTAGTTGACATAACTTATGAACCTGGAATGACTTTCAAGGCGTTTTGTTAAGATTGTCAGTGAATTAGAGAAATCTAGAAATCATGAGGTTTTGTGAATAGTACATCAAAAATGAGCCAAAAGCAGTAGAAATGACCAAGAGGAATAGAGGATTAAAAGGTTTGGGTACAGGAATACTTTCTGCTTCCCACTGGATCTTTCTGACATTTAGGCCTCTTCTGTTTTGGCCAGAGTTCACTTTAACCTTTTATTTTCTCTCTGTGTGCCCAATGTGAGTTTATTTTCTGGATCCCATTTATTGACATCTCTGGTTTACCTACACATTTCACATCCTTTCTGTCTATTTAGTAAAGGTCATGTTTATAGCTTTAGCATTGGTGATTTGCCCTGTAGGCTGGGCATCAGCTTTCCTAAGGCCCCCTAACATCCCTTCTCTAGGACAAAATCCTCTGATTCCACTTTGGTATATTTTATTTTTCACACGTGGTTGTAATATCTTTCAGTCTAGAGAAATATGTGACATGGTAATTAAAATAACTTCTATGCTAATTGCTATAATATTCACATCAATTGTAAGGTAGGTACTTCTGTTGCCTCAGTTTTTACAAGCAGGGAAATAGATTTAAAAAATCAGCAGACTAGTCCAAAGTTACCCAGTGAGTGCTGGAGACAGGCTGCTCTGTGTCTCTCTGTCATGCTGCATATGTAACACTCATGGCTTAGACTCTGTGCTGGCTGATTGGCTTTTGTGGTGAGAACAACAGACAAGTTTCTCCTCCCATGAGTTTTGTTCAATAGTTCTCCAAGAGCACCCTGTCTCTACCCTCCATTCATATGTTAGCACAGACAGACAGCTTTTATGTGAAACCTTTCTCTGCAAAGCCCCTAGTTAATATTATATCATCTAGTTTAATATCTTTGTATGCACATATATTTTAGACCTCTGGAAAAATAAAATGTATATCTCTCTCAGACTTTGATCTATTGGGTTAGAGGAAACAATGACAAGAAAACATTTATTTGTCAGAAAAAGAGAGTTTAGAGTAGATTGTATCTGCTTAGCACGATGAATGGATGACTGTGAATGAGAAACTGATGCTGTAATGAGATGTTGGCCTCAAAAATTATATGTAAATATGAAGGTTATATAATGAAACTGAAAAGCGTAGATGGCAGTAAAACAGGGTAAGAAAACTAAGAAGTAGTGACTTTGGGTTATTTTTAACTTAATTTTATAAAAAGTAAGTGTAGGGCTGGAAATGTAGCTACTGGTAGAAGCTTGGATAGTGTGTGCAAGGTTCTTCACTACAGAAAAAAGTAAGTACATATAACTGAATTATTGATGTCTGAGTTTAACAATCAGGTCATAAAATCCCTGAAAACTTACCAGTGAGCATTTGAGAACCAATATGAACTGTAAGCACTTGCTTATTTATACACAAAGAAAAATTCCATTAACATCACCCCATAACTCTCATCTTTTAACTGAGCCCCACCCCTTAATTTAGCATACGGACATAGATACTCTTGGGTTCTCTCTCTCTACTTTATCATAAACTCTTACATCAGAACAGATACCCTTGCTGAACCACCTCCTTATTACCCATCAGTGCTACTAGTACTACTAACAATAGTAATTTGGAATGCATTTACTGTGCCAGTTATCTTCCTAACAAGATAATACTGTAAGGCTTCATTTTACAGCTGTAGAAAGAGAAGAGCAGGGTGGGTAGGTTGCTCGGTAAATGAGAACTAAGCTAATACATGAGCAGGGTAGTTTGGTACTGAGAACTCTCATCTCAAAGTTTTTAATATGCTGCCTACACGAACAGTTGTGAAGATGAGCTTATTTAATGTTCCTGGTGCTGTCCCTCACTCCCTTGTTATTGAGAAAATTAGACCAGAACCAGGGGTTGTCGTAAAAGCAGAACTTTCTGAATGAGAACGAGCAAGGATCTGAGTCATGACTGTGTAAACAGACCTTCTTTAAGAATTTAGGTGTTCAACCCAAATGCCCATCAACTGGAGACTGGATAAAGAAAATGTGATTTTTAAAAATAAAATGGAGTATTACTCTGCCATAAAGAATGACAAATTAGAGTCATTTGTACTCAAATGGATGAACCTTGAGGACATATTCAGAAGTGAAATAATTAGGTCAGAGATGTGAAAGTATTGTATTTTTTCTCTGATATGAGAATCTGAAGATGAAAATGAGTTCTAGAATGTATGATAGATATTGTGCAACAGGACTTTTTCAAAACGAAAAGGGTAGGGGTAAGTAATGAGTGGAAAGAAAAAATATGATGTTAAAAAAGAAGGAGAGCATAGGGATATAGGGGTTGGGGGTTGTAAGGTGGATAGGGGAATGGGTAAAAATGAAAATTAAGTATTTGTCATATACTGGTAGAAATTCCCAATATTGAATGTGATCGTGATGTGTATATAAAATGTACCAATAAATAGTTCTATTAAAAAAAGAAAAAAAAAGTTTATTTAGATGTTCATAGCACTTCCCATGCTAATTAAACCAGAACTCCACAACTGCACATGGGCATCAGTGTTTTTTAAATTTCCCAGATGATTAAAACATGGTGTTCTACCAGTACCAGTGCTAACGGCATTGTTGTATTCCTATTCACTGGTATTCTGCTTTTCTTTTTTTTTTTTTTCTAACAAACATAGGGGCATACCACACACAGAGCAACTCCAAACAGAAACTACCTTAATATAAACAGAAAAATTGGTTTAAATGTATTAACAAATAACTACCAAGATTACAGCTTTGTTAGTAGAAGTTATTTTTCATAGAAGCAGTTTCCTGCTGACATAGAATTATCTTACTCCGTTCCAAAGTGAAAGAGAACACCACCTAGGATACGCTATTGTAGGGGAGGTTCTTATGAATGGTTTCTTCTGTCTACTGTATAATTATTTGTGTATTTTATCCCTATAATTAGTTGTAAAATTTTACTTAAAAATGATCATAGTGGAATTAATGTATCATTAAATTAATTACTTCAGAGTGAACAATTGGATAGCATTTAATACATTCACAATGCTGTGCAACTATCATGCTTAGCTCCAAAATATTTTCATCACTTTGAAATGAAATTCCATACCCATAAGCAATTACTCCCTGTTTTTTCCTGTCCTCAAGAACCCTCTTTCCATCTCTTTGCAATCAGCAGTGTATTCTTAATCTTTATATCCTCCTGATATGGTGTTAGGTAGGTTTGCTAATATTTGGCTAGATCTTTTTTGTGTCTATATTCATAAGCAACATGACTGTGTCTTTTTATGTTGTATCATATCATGTCTGCCTTTGGATAAGACTTATAGAATGAGTTAGAAAGACTTTGCCAATCTATTTTTTTTTTCAAAGAGATTGGTAAAGTTGTGATTCTTTTTTTAAATATTTGATATAATTCACTAGTCAAGCCATGTGAAGTTGAGTTTTTCTTCATTGGAAGATATTTGTTTATAGATTTAATCTCTCTACTTGAGTGTTTTTTTCTTCTTTAGTCAGTTTTGATAGTTTGTGTATTTAAAGAATATGTCCATCTTATCTAGGCTGTTTAGTTTGTTGGTAAATGATTATGAGTAGCATTCTCTGAAAGACATTCTTGTTTCCCTAAGCTTGGTAATAGTGTTGCCTCTATCATTTAATTTTTATTATGTTAGTTCTTTCCTTATTCTTGCTAAGAGTTTGTCCATTTCATTGATATTTTTTAGAGAATCAATTATGTTTCTCATTGATATTTCTAATACCTATTTTATTTTTCTGTGTATCGATTTTTATTATTCTTTCATTCTTCTAGCTCTGAGCTAAATTAAGCACTCTTTTTCTAATTCCTTAAAGAGTAAAGTTAGATTATTGGTTTCATAACTTTCTTTAAAATATGTAGTCATTCAAAGCCATAAAGCCTTTTCTATGTAAATGTATTATATTGTGACCATTTTCATTTGTTATATTTTCTCTTTTCATTTGTAGTTTCTTCTCCTGTCTATTAAGATTGTAAACACCATAGTAGCTACATAGTAACACTGTACTGTTTACTTTCATGTATTTATAAAATTTTCAATTTCCTTATGTTACTGATTTCAAGTTTTATCTCACTGTGGTGGGAAACATACTCCTTTGTCAAGCTAAGGAGAGACACTGGATAAGAGCAAATACACATGACAGTCTTTCCTACCATTTTTATTTGCTTCTTTGTCTTCCTCTTCCTTGCATTCTCCTCCTCCTTCTTATTCCTTTCCCTCTCCCTTTTTCCTTCTTCTTTCCCTCTTTTTTCTTCTCTTTTCCTCCTCCTATTTTCCTTCTCCTTCTCTTTCTCCTTCTTTCCTTCCTTATGTCTTCCTGTTTGTGTGTTTCCTTGGTTACTGTCAACCTCTGAGTGTCCCCCACAGTTTAGGTAAAGCTGATTCTGTCAGTCATGCCTGATTTCTTTATGCTTCTGTGAGAATGTCCAGGCTCTGGAACTTTCTGCTCTGTTGTGTTCCCGGGTATTATTTGCAAGCCTTGTTATTCCACTGTATGACATATGCTCTTCCTTATATGTAATGCTGATATTGCCATATAAATTACTATCTTCCCTACTTACCTCTTTCTTTCTTATGTGTTTACATATATTTATTTTAGAGTATAGGCACTCAAAGTCGATTTCATAAACTCTATTACCTACTATAGACAAGTAGACTTGGAAAATGCATGTTGAAAGAAACTCAATTTTTTCTTTCACACAGTTTTAGATGAAATAAAACAAGTGATGAGTTTTATAAACAATCATATGTTTTTAAAAATCTTGACAGTTAAAAAAAAAACTTGATTTTTTTCCCAAAGGGACAATATTTTCATTCATTTTCTGACCAGAATGAACTGCTCGTACAAAGTTCAAAAAACTTGTTCCCTGGCTTAAATTTTTTGAAGAGAAATAATTACCATAGAGTCTTCGAGACATTTCATTAGAAATAGATAAGAATTAATTTTTCTCTGTCATTTTGAAAATGTTATTTTTAACTTAATGTTAGACTCCTAGTCAAATATTTTACCAACAAAAGAAGTTAAGAACAACTTTGGGGAAAAATGTTAACGTATGAATTGTAATTGAAATTTTATGTCATTAATCTCTTTGATGAAGTAGACAACAAAATTAGCAGGAAAAAATTAAGTGATATAAAATATTTATGTTAAATAAAGCAAAAGGATAGCTTTTGATAAACTTCATCTTGCCTTACACTAGTAGTGAGACTGAAGACAGTTTAAAGGGAAAATTTTGTTTGAGTTTGGGAAGACAGTGAATACTTGAGATGAACTATTTCCTTTATTTCAACCTCTTTTTTTGAAGAGGAGAGAAAATGTACATAAAGTCTTTGTGTCCCAGGAAGGGGAAGTGAAGCACAAAAAGCCATCTAAGGGATGGCATTCCTTATAAGGGATTTTCTGAACCACTTATATCAACTGGTCAGAACTTAGATTTAATTAAATTTTCCGGACTGGTGCTGGGGGTGGTACAATAGTCTGTTTTAGAAACAGAGCACCAGCTTCAACTTTAACTTTGAATTTCCTGGCCACAATCCATTTGGTGTCACTACTTCAGAGTTATTTAAATTCAGGATTTTCAATTTAATTTCCTTTCAAGGGGGACATAAAAACCATAGTTTCTTTTCCAGGAAACTAGCAAAGACTCTCTCTGTGATTCATTAAGTAAACAATTGGATTTTCAGTAGACAAATGCAATCTAAGTGGCAGACCATAGAAATATGATGGCGTACATTTGTAGGTGAAGATCCTAAACATTAAATACTTATTAAGTTATTAGTAGCACTTAAATACTTTTGTATACATTTTGAACTCACTGGGAAATTGTTAATTATAGAAGAGGCTTCAAGTACTATCGTTAAATATAAAGCTTTTGAATTCTCATAGGAAATACCAAAAATTTATTTTCCCTTTTATGCTTTGTATATTATAATTTCTTCTTTCATATTTATGATTATGAGCAGTTTGTACTGAATTTCTTTACATTGAATTTGGAAAATCTTCTTATGTGTTTTTGAAATAATAACTTTGCTTATAATTTACATTTTTCTGCATACCTATCTTCATTCTTGGTAATATGTATATATTTTATGTTGGTTCTTACTTGATAGAAGTTAAACTGAGTTGTCTTCCATTTACAGATTTAACTGGTACACAGTTACTATAATGAGGTATAATAACAACTCTTTGACAAAAGAGATGCAGTAGTTTTTACAATCTGGTATTCTTGTAGCATAGCAGCATTGATAGATTTCCTTGAATTACAAGCTTCTGGTCCACAGGTTTTCTCTTCTTCAGTTGCTCTTCACATTATTCTTCATTTACTTAATTCCTTCCTATCTGGATTTTAGCTGAGGCATCAACTACTCCTGAATGCCTTCCCTGACCTCCTGACCACATCAGCTCCCCTTGCTTCTATATATCCTTATAGTATGTTCCCCTTCTCTGTGGCCTTCATAACAGTTTCAGTTTAACTTCTGTGTGATCATTTGATCACTCTCCATCTCCCTGACCACATAGCATCTCCAGGGGCAGAGATCCTGTCTGATTTTGGTCACTGTTACATTTGTTGAGCCCTGAGCTTCTAGAAACTACATGCTGTTTAATGACATATAATATGATTTTCAAATCACCATGATATGCTGTCTTATTTTATGTTGCCATGAGAATTCAAAGTAATTTTACTTGAAAATAAAACTTTATAACATGTATCAAACATAAACATTTCTATGATGTCAAGTTGCTCATTCATTTACTATTTATTCATTCACTGTTCCTTCCTTTATGCTTATGGAAGTCTCATTCAGTTGGCTACTGTCTTGTTTTCTTTATGCTGTATAATAAATTATTCCAAAGCTTAGTCTCTTAAAACAATACATGTTTTGTTTCTTCTGGAGGATTCTATGAGTCAATAATTTAGACTGAAGGAAAGTGTGAACCATCTCTGTCCCATATGATCTCATACTGGAGCTGCAATCTCAAAGTCAGTTTTCACTTACCTTTCTAGCTTCTCAAAAGGATCCCTTGAACTTGGGCTGTGGAAATGGAGTCTGGCTTCTCCTTGTCTGTTGGCTTTATCTCTTTATGTAGTTCTGGACTTCTTATTTCATGTATTTATTTCCTGTGGTGTTTCCAGCACAGTAATTTATTTTTTCATGTCATCTCAGAAATTCTAATGGTATAAAAGTGGAATCACTGTACCGTGTTCTATTGGAGGCATATAGGAGTCCAATTTAAGAGGAAGATGCTAAAAGTGGAGCTGAATACAATAATGGTGGCTTATTCAGGAGAGCAAAGAACTGTTTACTACAGTTTTTGTGATAAAAAGGAAAATTATATTTGTTTTTGGTGAAAAAAATAATACACTGGGGAATTGTTAATTATGATATGGGTGTTGATAATTATGCAAGAAATCTGTCATAGTTATTAAGAATGTGGGCTTTTGGCAGACCTATGTTTGACTTCTGTCTTAGCACTTACTTGATATTAGTTTACTGTGTCTCTGAGCCCTAATTTCCTGTCTGTTCAATTACTTACACAAGGTTGACAGACTTTGTTGGAAAGAGCTTTAGTTAATAAAGAATACAT
>PVIR01033648.1:0-17759 GCA_004026965.1 Petromus typicus
GCTTGTATTTTTCTGGGATAGAATCAATAGATTTTAATAAAATCTGTAAATTCTTTGAAAATTAGAGTATACTTGAACCTGTGGCTCATCAAGTGTGAAAGTTTCCCCTGGTCCACACCTGTTGTGGTTGTTTGGTGCCTTCAGTTATTTTGCTTTGCTAGGATTTGCATGTGTGAGGAGAAGACCACACAGCTGTGCTACACCAACATATTTTTTAATTGAAATCTTTATTGGTACATTACGTATACATATGATGACTGCACTCTACAATGAGAATTTGTACCAGTATAAGACCCAACTTAATTCTCATTTTTTCCCATAGTCCTACACACCCTACCACCCCCTATATACATAAACTTTGTTTCCTTTCTTTTTTGTTATAATCTCATTATTTTCCTCCTTCACCCTACTTCACTTTGAGTATTTTCTATTTCACAATATATATCATACAATTCTAGATCTCATTTATATCTTTATTTTCTTATACCAGAGAACAGGTGCAATATGTACCTATCTGTGCCCTATTTATTTCACTTATGAGGATATCCTCAAGGTATGTCCATTTAAGTATAAATGATTAAAACATCATTTTTTATGGCAGAGTAATACTACATTCTGTAGAAGAACCACAGCTTTTTTATCCAGTCTCCAGTTGATGGACATTTGGGTTGTTTCCAAGATGTAGCAATCACAAATTGGGCTGCTATAAACATGGGTGCACATATGTCACTGTGATATGAGTCTTTTCATTCTTTTGTGTATATACCTAGCAGGGCAATGGCTGGGTCAAATGGGACCTCCAATCCTAGCTTTTTGAGGAATCTCCAAACTGATCTCCACAGGGGTTGTACAAGTCTACAGTTCCACCCAGAGTGGAGAAGGGTTCCTTCTTCTCTGCAGCCTTGCCAACATTTGTTGCTGGCCAATTCTGAAAGGCAGCCATTCTTTGTGGAGTGAGATAAAATCTCATTGTAGCTTCTGCACAGCAAAGGATACCACCAACCATGCAAAAAGACAACCAACAATGTGGGAAAAAATCTTTACCAGCTGTTCCTCAGACAAAGGGTTGCCATCTAGAATATATAAAGAGCTTTAAAAAAAATCAGCCAACCCAAATTTAAAGACCCAGTTCAAAAATGGGCATCTGAAATGAACAGATACTTTTCAGAGGAAGAAGTAAGAACAGCTAATTAGTATATGAAAAAATGCTCAACATCATTAGTCATACAAGAGATGCAGATGAAAACACCAACATATTTTTAGTTCTGTCTTGAATCAGATTCTTACTTCATTTCCCGGCCCTGTCTCAAATGTTTGAACTCTAGACTTAAGTCTCTTAAGCAGCTGGAAGTAGAGACATTTTTCACTATATCCCACTACTATAAACCCTTTCTAATAATTAATACGTGACTTTTAAAGTTTTGTCACTCTGATAAAAAAATAATACACTTATCTTAATTTTCATGTCTGATTTTACTGAGATATTGAATTTTTCTAATAGATTTTTGAGATTTTCTTCAATAATGCCAGCTTAAGTTGCATCACTTATTTTTATTCTTTTCCATTATTTTTATAATGTATTTAAAAACTGATTATACTCTTCCATTAATTTACCCAGCAAGAGGATTTTCTTTCACACTGGCTTTTCCATTTTTTTCTCACAAAATTAATGAGCAAGGTAGTCACAGATGATTACCATTATTAAGAAGTACTAACAAATACAGTATAAATCCTCTGTTTCATTTAATTTACTATAGTAGTAAAATAATTAAATATTTAATTAAATTGGTGTTTCTCAGCTTTCAACAAACAATGTTAGAGAAGGTGAAATTCAGAAAAATATGACTCCAATGTACATATTTAATTTTCTTTCATACATTAGACCCTAGTTTAATTTGACTTGTTTTGCTATGGTAAAGAAAACTGAATAATTCTAGATATATGTATTTAAGCAAAACATTGGTGCATTTTAAAAGCTAATGATACAATTTCTCGATTACCAGGCAAATGTTGCATTAGTATTCTCCTAACAGTCATATTTCTGATTTTTCTACACATATGCAAAAATTAGTTATAATTTTGAAATGATAACTTTACCAATTTTTTGTTAATAAACAAGGTTACTTGATTCCATAGATGTTATCATCACTGAGAAAAAGTCTTTCTTATGCTTATTGATCTTTCATTTTTCTTTGATAATTTTCATGTAATTCATTTTCATTTTGTAATAAGTTTATTTTTCTATATACTCAAATATTACTTTGTTTATTAAGAATAACAAGGATATCACAGTGATTCTATTTGCATATTTTCTATTCTTTGAGTGTTTACCTAAATTTCTTACTTCAATACATAAAAAAGTGTCAAAATGTTGAGTATGTTGATTATTTAAATTATTTCTGCTGCCTTTTGTTTCATTTATATTTAGAATCTTTCGTGTAAAAATCAGTGAACTATTGACACACAGTTTCTTTTCTACTTAACAATTCATTCTTGGGACAGAATAAAAAGCTCAGCTTTGGAGTGCTGGGCTAATATGCATACGGCTTTGGTTTTGTTTCACAGAACCATCAAAACAAAGCAGAACCACAAAAATATATTAAGAAATTCATTCCCTACACTTTACTTTGCAATGCATAAGCAACTTTTTAATTTCCTGTGCCCATAGTTTATTTTTATCACATGTATTTTGTATTTTAAAATGTTTCTAATCAGTTTATTCTCATTAATTTGTTCCAAATCCATGTAGTTTTAGAAATTACTGGAGCATATCCTTCTTTTTCTTTACCTTTCTCAAAAATGGTTTATATTTTTTATTATTTTTTAGATATTTATTTAAGGCTAATGAAAAATCTCACCAAAGCTAAAAAAATTTTGATAATAATATTTTTTACATTTAAAATAGAATTTTAAGTGGAGAAACACATTTAATTCATTTAAGAACAAGATCTTAGGCGAGGGTTTTAGCTCAATGGTTCTGGTGCCTGCCAGAATATGATCACTGGAACAAAAAATTTAAAAATCTTAGTAGGTATTTATTACAGTCTTAAATTCATCAGCACATTTGCATTTCACTCTTATGTTGATTTTCATTCCCTTTGTTATTGATGTGAATAAAAATCTTGAGACATCCAAGATCACATAAATATTGTTCATTTTTAAGTATTTACTTTTAATTCAAGCATGATAATTGTACAATACATGGGATGCAGTGTAATATTTTAGTACATGTGTATATTATATAATGATCAGTTTGGAATATTTAGGTTACTTATAATTTTTCTCTTGTAAAAAGTTTATTAGTATGTAATGTTTACTTTATCTACTGCCATGATTGTGGGGGCAAAATAACCCTTAACTGAATCTTGGAAGCAGACTATATTTATCTATCTTCAGATAAATTCATAAAGGAAATTTAGCAATTGTTCACAATGGAGTTATTGCTCTGCAATAAATAAACCTTAGTCATTTGCAGAAAATGGGTCCACTTTTAGACCATAAGGTTAATGTTGAGTGCATTAAAAATTTCAGACATTGTGGTAACTAATTTCAAACTTATGTCGAAGTTTCAGTATGTCAGGAACATTTGATGCTACTTTGAGGATTTTGTCTAGCATCAATATATTTCAAATAGAGTATTGAATATTTTCCTTTGTTATAACTTAATCTATATCAGTGCAAATCCCCAATCAGTTGTATACATCCTAAATGTGATCAATTAGCTTTACATCAAAACAGAGCAAATCTGAAGAAATCTTATGAATTGGTATTTATATTTCTGCACTTGAAGAATGAATCACCTTAATGATAGGGATTTTAAGTTACTTAAACATGATTGCAGAGTTTACTTAGCTTAGATTGCAGATGAAGGAATTTATGGAGCTGGAATGTGAGCATATCTAAAATATCTGACTGCAGAACCTTTGCCTTTAAGAAAAAAAGAAAATGAATTCTCTAATTCCGCTCTAGTCTGCAATATTGAGCCACATATTCAATAGACTAGGAGTGCATATGGTTACCATATGAGTGGCATGGAAATATCTTCTATTTAAACTTTAATTTAAATCCTGGCACAAAGTTTAGTTTTGGGCAAATTATTCTATGCTTTTAAGATTTTCCAAATTTATAATGTACAAATAAAATTCTCTGAAAGTAAATATTTAGCATATAGTTACATTAAATATATATATTTATATAAAGAACAATAATTAAGAATTATCATATGCCTAAAAATCAAACATATGTGAGTCCCTTGCAGCTAAGGCTTTCTTTACACTACCTCATGCATTTTATACAGGTCCACCCCACCTTGGAAATACCTCATCCTCAACCTCCTCCTAATGAACCCTCGGATGTAACTTGGTTTTCTATTAGCATGCTGCATGCTAGTGAGAAATTTAAGCAATAAGTTCTCATTTGTGAAAGAAATTTTTTTTTTTTTTGAGACAGGGTCTCACATTTGTAGTTCAGGCTGGCCCTGAGCTCAGCCTTGAACTCACAGTAATCTTCCTACCTCTGCCTCCTAAGTGCTGGGATTACAGGCATGAGCCACCGCACTTGGCTAAAAGAATATTTTTAATGCTCTGCTCCTCAATTTAATAGATATACATTATCAAAACAAAAGTTCCGTCAAAGATAACCTGGGTTCATCTTGAAATGAATTAATATTTCAAATATATTAAAATGTTTTAGTTAAGTGAAATGTAGATTAAATAAAGAACATTTTGATAGAAACACTGTTTCAGTGTACTTGGGAAACAGTGGCAAATAAACCTTCTATAGCCCACGCTTTATGATCAAAGACAAGAATAAAATCAAGGACAGTTATAAGATGGATGGAATACAGTGGAATAATATTGGCCCTTTCTCATGTGCTTGTCAGAACAGTGTGGGTTAATGAGACCTAAGGAATCTCTTCATTTCCAGCTTCTTTGAGGGGTACTGTAAATAAAACTGCAACTCCAAAGCAAGAAGATCGGTGAGGAGTATAATTCAAAATGTACTGAGGACAACTTGTGAACTTTTATTACGTTTACCATCCTCCTGGGGAAGAGGATGCTCCCAAAATGATTTCCCTCACACTTTGAGCTAAATAAGCTGTTTAAGCTCTCGTGTTAGTAAAATGAGGATGATAGGCTAAGCAAATGTAACTGACTTGGTTCTTGGGGGAATAACTGTACCATCACATCCATAGGATAAAAGAAATACAATGATCTTTCTGTTTCATTTTAGAGAATGCAATCAGAGGCCATATCTATGCATTTCTAAGAAAAAATAAAAATAGAATAGGGATGTGCCTTTGCCTCGGATCGTGTCTCACACTCCCAGGAAGTTCCATGTCCTACCCACTCTTCTCTCAAAAGTGAGGTCAGGCACGTCAGATGTCAGCATGTTGGCCTTCAGACTGCGGGAGCGCTCGGTTTCACACTCTGACCTCTAATTTTCAACAACTTGAAAAGAAATTACCAATATAGTTTTATTCATCTCTTTTCCAAAGAGAAAAACATGTGTCCCAACTACAGTCATTACCTAAATTAAGTCAAATTTTTAAACACAAATGGCAGTGGGAAAAATGTTTTGTGCACTCACTTCAGCTTTCTTTATCTTCTATAACTTTCTGTGTTGAAGTAATCAAGTGAGATAAAGCCTTCCAGTTTTCTGTCTTATAAGTATTACTTATACTTTATATGGAGCTGAATGTTACTGGTAAATATCAACTCTGCCCAGGACTTGGCCTTCCCTAAATCCTTTAGGGCTCTAGAAGATACAAAATACAATCTTCATTTTGGCATTAAAACAAGCTATGCTATCTTTTATGTATGAGAATCGGTAAAATTATAGAGAAAGGAAAGTAACATATGAGAAGGAGAGAGTGATGCAAATAAAAACAAGAACAATAGATGAAAAACAATGAGTAACTTAAATAAGAAGAGTAAAATATTTAGGTTCTTTGCTGAGCTTGGCTAAGGTATAATTAAGATAACAGTTGGGTGCCTGAGATCTATAGTGCTGACTCATCTGATCATTGGCCTGAGGATTTGTGGACTTGATCTTTCACTATATGCATTAGGCTGACATTCAAATGCCCTGATAGAGTTGATATAAGCTAATTCTTCAAAATTCATGTACATTTTCTCTGAAGCTTTTAAAAATATACATCACCAAGGACCTTTCGTGAAAAAATTTGTTGCTCTAAATAGAACATTAAGAAACCCACATACCTAGAGACTGATGAAATATAATGGAAAAGATGAACAGACACTTGGTCTTATGCAAGTGGATGAGTTAATGGCTACAGATACCACATAGGCTGTAAAAGTTACCTAGGAATATATACACTTTTGCCCTACAGATAATTCACTTGTTCTGGGGGCATTTACAGAGACCACCTTTGGTAATTGCTTAAAATGCCCAAAAGTTATGGTCAGAACTGTTCTTAGAGACTTTCTGGTTTCCTGGACTTACAAATATGCTTAAGGGCACTTAATGAATAACCTTTTCCTGTTGTACCACCCTTTCATTACCACCTGGGCTTAGAAGCAAAAGACATAAAGGTGAGCATTATTCCCTTATGGGTTCAGCCCAAGCCTTCAATAGCAGTAGCACTTTGTAGATGGCATCTATCAGTGGGAGGAAAATTATACCTTAGGTCATTTTAGGCAGAGTAGACCATAAAATGAAACACTATAAAATCTCTGGGTTTATAATAGTAACATGTCATAAATCCTCCCTGTGGAGAGACAGAGCTGGTGCCTGCTTTACATTTATAATGTACACAGTGGAACAATGTGCTAAGAATATCCTAATTCAGAATTATTCTTTCTATATTATTAAGCAAATCACTTATGTTTGGGCACATGAATTCTGCATCCCTGTGTGAGTTACAGGCACACAAGCACACACACATGCATCTGAAAAGGACATAGCCTATTTAAAAATAAAACAAACAAATGAAAAGAGAATATTATCCCTCAGTTTAGCTTATTCAACTCATCTGTTTGTGAGGAAGTAGTAAAGCTATTACACTCCCAAAATAATATATTTTTTTTCTTTCTTTTTTTAAATAAAAATATTCTTTGGTTTTTCCATAGAATAAATATCTCTCAAAATTTAATGAAGTGATAATTGTGCAATTCAAAATTATTACAAAGTATTAGATTTTTTTTACTTATGTTTTTGAAAATTCCTACTAACCCTGGAAGACTGCTCAAAAACTATCAGATGGAAAACTTGCTCCAAAGTTTACCGTATAGATTAGTTTCTCCTTTCAATTTCTTCTCAAATAAATTGTGTAGTCATCTGTTTGCACATTTTTCTTGTACAGTAAATTTTAGCAGAGGAAAGATACAGGATATGAATATTTTTATTTATATGTCCAGTTCTTTTGGTGGTACTTTAAGTGTATATGTAACTTTGGTTAAGTACTAATTATTTGGTCAATTCAATCTTGTGAATCCAATCTGTAAGAAATAAACCCATTCTGAGTTATTGACTAGTTTCTAACTGTGGTTATGTAATTAATGTATGAAACAGGAGAGAAGCATGCATGTAACTACAGTCCTGACTTCTTTTTTCTCCTGTTTTTCTTGCCATCTTTTTCTCATGGTCAGGAAAGAATGGACTCTCTTTTTACGTTTGAGAAAAGTATAATTATATCAACAGTGTGCATTTCAAATGCTCTAGTTAGGCTCATCCTGTGTACCTCAAAAAATCTGAAAGAACAAGCAGAGATAATCCAGTCAGGTAAAGCTGCATTTAGTGTGTGCAGGATTCTCACAATATTTCTAACTACATACATTCCTATTAAACTGCATTAAAAATTAGGGTGGATTTGAGCCCTAATTATTTATTGATGAATAAGTGTTTGAAATAACAGGTAGAA
Source organism: Petromus typicus (assembly GCA_004026965.1). Classification (NCBI taxonomy): domain Eukaryota; kingdom Metazoa; phylum Chordata; class Mammalia; order Rodentia; family Petromuridae; genus Petromus; species Petromus typicus. Next base: position 7,883 of record PVIR01033648.1, read on the forward strand.
AAAAGATCAGGTTTTCGTGTATCTAATCGGTAAGGCTTCTTTTCACGAACAGGTACCATCCTTGTGTCCAGATCCTGAAGCCATTTCTTCATGTTCTTTCCTCTCCAAAGTGTAGTGGCTGGCTAACTTTATATCTCCCACCTTGAGAAAGGTAGTAACACCGTCATTACTCACGATGTCATGATCTTCACAATCTGCTTTTATTGAAGCAATATAGATCCCCTTGCTACCGCAGTTCCCACATACCATTTATTTAGTGCTGGTTACATCATTACTCATGACGTCTCACCATCCATCATGCCGCCCGTGGAAGTGGTTTCCACAGATTCTCTCAGAAGGTGGTAATGTTTGGAAGAGAACTAAAAATGCGGTCTCACTTAGAGTGTGTAGGCAGCTAGGAAGTGTTTTTTTGTTTTTTGTTTTTTTTTTTTCTCATCAAATTGAATTAAGGATGCGCAATTTTATAAATGAAAGTAGAACAATGTGTCTCCCTCCCAATCATACAATCTCCTGGCATCTTGCAAATGTAATATTACATATTAAAATTTGATCTATTTTGGCACACTGACATCCACGTGGATTACAGCTAAATAGTCTATCTTAGTTTAAGCTGCTATAATAAATTGTCATGGACTATGTGATTTAAACCGAAGACAGTTTTCACAGTTCTGGAGCCTGTAATCAGTCATCAGGTTGCTTAATGATTACATTCCTGATGAGCCCACACTTCCAATTTGGAGCATCATCTTAATTGTCTTCACATGGCAAAAGTCAGGTAGACTTTCTAGCATATTTTTATAAAGGCAAGATTTTCATCCATAGGGCTTTACCCCTAAATGTCCCCTAAGCCCCACATTAAAAATTCCATCAAACTAGGGATTAGATTTCAACATATGACTTTTTGGAAGACAATTTTTTGGTCTATGCCAAGATCTTTGCATGAAATAACAATAGTAGTCTGATTCACACTAGAAAATCTCCTGTTTTCTGGCATAGCTTACAACTGATATAAAACAACACAAACTCTAACACACAGATTAGAAGCAAGACATGGTACTGATTGAAAGAGTTTATCACCATTGTGATGCAATAGTCTAGAAAGTCATCCTAAGAAACAGAAGTAGGGATCTCTGCAAGACTGAGTGCTACCAGTACTGATGGATGAGGAGAGTGACTTCAGTTTCCAGTAATCATGTCCCCAGTTTGACAGCTGAGTCTTACAGAAATGCTTGAGTTACTGAAGAGAACAATGACATGTAACCAGGACTTGGCAGCCTAGTGAGAGAACCCTGATTTTCCTACATATGACAAACCCAGGACTTCTTTGGGTATTCTTGATGATCCTAGTTTAAGTGGAAGAGCAAGACCAGAATTCTTTAGTTTAGAAATGGAGATCTCTGCCTTTGTAAGTACTAGGCTACTCTTTGATTTAGACCAGTGAAGTAAAGCAACCAACTCAACTTTTCAGAGACTCTGGATCAAAATGTGGATAGTCATGAAGAATGTACTCCATGAACAAGAAGTCCCAGAGCAACAGGAGCTCTGCTTGCTTAGGTGAAAGGTGAGGATTTTCTCGCAGGTTCACATCCCTTTGTCATTCTTGTATGAACCACTGTCCCTGTTCACTATCTTCCTGTTTGCTGTGAACCTTTTAAAATTACTTTTTGTACCTCCATTCTCCTCACTTAATCATTTCTCTCTTTCTATCTCTATCTCTCTGTCTCTTTCTCTTTGTGACTGTCTATCTGTTTGTCTGTGTCTCTCTGTATCATTTCTAGAGGTAATTTTTCCTGTTTCTGGCTTATAACCATTCACTAGGCTAAAGAAAGGAGAGGAAAAAGAAACAAACTTAATCGACATCTGTCTAAATCAGATCTGTTGGTCACTCAGTGAGACAAAGGGCCCAAGACAAAAAAAAAAAAAAGGCCAATTGCTGTAGGTCCTATTCAGACTATTACAGAAAAAGGGAGAAAATAAAATGTCTATAAAAGAGTTTATTATTTTGTTTGTGTTTTTATTTGTATGCTGGAAAGAGATAAGGCATGAAAGAGCAATATATAGGAAAAGAATATGGAATGTACATAATTAAAATAAGAGAGATCGCTTGTTAGAAATTTCACGTTCAAGAGATTATTTCCTTTAAAAGTACAAGAAAACATCTATTTCCTTCAAAAATGTGTTTAGATTTCAAATTTCTGAGTATTTGAGTGAAAATGAAAATTATTCTTTTACATCCAGCAGTCTATGGTAGAGAGCAAAAGATAAAGCTCATAACTTCAGTAAATAAGTAGGGAAGAGAGATAATATAAATACGTTAAATAAACTTAAGCAGCTAATAATCAATAGGAGGCTGGAGTTCACAAGCTCATTTTAACTTAAAACAGAAGAATGCCATTGCAAAATTGGCTTTAGAGAGAGCAAACCATCAGAGATACAGGAAACAGACTTGATTTGATCCAGTTTCCTACAATGAGATAGCTGGCTAATAGCCACTGCAATTTGAATTAATTAACATCAATTTGTTTTTAATAAAAAGCTTCTGAAGCCCATTTTGATAATGAATTCTGTCTAGAGGAAAATCAAACAGCGCTATCTGATAGATGGGAGCCACAGCTGTACAGGTTTGACCCCTATTCTACACAGTCGCGCCTCATTGATTTCTCCTGTTAAACTCCCGGCCTGAGCACTGAACAACGGTGGGAAGACCCATACATCTTCCCCAGAGGCCCCGTCCGTGAACCGCAGCCCCGCGGCTGGAAGGGGGCTCCTGCACCCCGCATCGGCTGCCTGTCCTGATGACATATAACCCAGATGCTGTCCTTAAGAACAAATAACCTCTGCAGTGTGACCACTGAATCAGTCTTTATGGACACAAAAATAAAAAGGCAGGAGACAAACGTGACTTAGAACTGACGTGTAAGTCAAGTTAGCTGGCTTCAAATTTAATTCCACATAGAGGAGGCTTATTCCTGGAGGAATTATTGTATTTCAGTATAATTCAAAATAGAACAGACAAGGAAGAAAGCAATTGAGTGTATCATGTCTGACTACAGAGTAAGAAAGGCTACTCCTATTAAAGGAGAAGCTTATTTTTCCATATCTCTATTGACATTTTATCGAGATCCTAGGAATAGTTGTCCACCCATTTACATTTTATTAAAATGTAACTATATTCCTAACTGCAGATCAATATTCTGCATGTGTTTATGTGACGGTGATGGACATGTCTAGTCTCTAGTCTTTTTTAACTGAGTTTCCTGGTACATTTTAGGTATACATTATGACCGCATACCTAATTGAGAATTCTCACCTGTATATATCTTGATTCTTATTTTTTCCACTCCCTTTCCTGCCCTTCAGTCCCTCTACCTCCCCATATGCAAAAGATTTGTTTCCATTGTTTTTTCCTTTCTACCTTCAAGATTTTTTTTTCTTTCTCACTATGTTGAATCCATTCAGGACAACATTCGAGATGGGTCTGATAGCATCCTCAGGAAGATATACTTTCAAAATTACTTCAGCAAGAAGCAAGAATGATGGGATAAGTGAACTGGGAGTGAGAGGGAATATTTGAGGGTAATTAAATGCAATGTCTTTTAATATAATAAATTATACAAACAACATTAACTTTCACTCTGTATTTTAATCACATATTAAAATAAATGGTAAACTATAGAAAAATTGTTTTCTCAGTTCCTTTGTGTTAGTACACAATTTTCAAAATTTTAGCATGATTACTGGATACTTTATAATAAATGAATGGATGTATTTCTTACAATGTAACATTTTCAATAAATGAAAGGAGTTATTTTATGTGTAAAACAGCTCAGGGCACAGTTGTGATTCTAGCTGTTTCCTTGGTGGAACTGTTCAGTCCTCTGGATTAATCTATCTAAATTATACCTTTTCACATACTAAAAATATTTCAGTGATTTCTAAATTACCTTTCAAACTTCTGCCTTTCTCATCACTTTTACAGTGATACATCAAGCAGAGCTTGTATTTTCAGAACCTCTCGATCCTTTACATTTGCTTGCAAGAATATACTTAAATGCACATAAGGAAATAATAATAATGTATGATTTACTGACTAGATGAAGTTACAAATGCTACAAGAGCAGAGCCTATGAAGTAGCAGCCCGCTAGCCTCTTTGTTGGTTACTGAAAAGGAAGGAGAGTATCTCAAAAGCCAATCAAAATTGCTGTGTTACAATTAAGTCACTGAAAAATAGTAAATAGTAAATAGTAAATAGCCAATGCATTGGGGTGACTATACCAAGAGCAAGACTAGGCAAATTCAAAGGCTATGTAAGATGTGATGATTAACTATTGTGTGACTGATAAATATGACAAGTCATTGATATTTGATGTACCACCACTCAATTCAGAATAGTCATCTTAAGATTGTGAATATTGACTCTAAAACTACTACCAATATTAACTTTTAAACTTTTTTTCAAGTTGCTTTAAAAACTAAAAAAACACTAAAAAGTTTTTCACAGACAAATAAAAAAAGTATGTTGTGTGGCAATATATAAATGATTAAACCCATCAGGAAAATTTTTGATTAAGTTTTGTCATTTAGCAAGTGATGATGATTACTAATTTGCTTAACAACCAACATCCCTTTTCAATTTATTTATCTCATTTGCTATTTTAATCACTAAGGAATTGGAATAATGCAGTTGATATAGTGATAAATAATTAAATTATGGGTCTGGCAGCATAAATGCCTAAAACTCACTACAAACACTGGAGAATTCTAGATCCCCTTCTAGTTGTACTCCAGAATACAACTGGCACCTGAGGCAAACTGAACCAGTTTGCAATTGGCTCACTCGGGTTGGAAAACAGAAGGGTATGTTCTTGCTCCCTGTTCCACCCTTTTCTCTCTGCTTTCTGACTCTGACAGGCCGAGAAATTCTGCCCTCCCTCATCCCTCTGTCATCCTGTCTTTGCTTTGGTACCATCCAAACGCAGGCTGAAAATGAGTCTCAATAAATCTGTCCTATCAGCTGGGATGCTGGGTATTACATTTAAACCACAGAAAATTTATCTAAGAGAAAGAACAGCATATGCTAAATTGAAAGCAAGAAGCAAGGGAAGGAATTTCATTATTTTTTTATTATTTGTCAGTCAAGAAATGTATACATATGTTTGTGTTGCACTGAGTCCATTAGGAAGACATTATCCTTTTCTTCCCCTGCATGTATTTTGAAGGATCTTAATTACCTCTCTTAATAAAAGAATTTCTATTTGCCATCATAAGACAGGGTAGATTTTAATTAACAAATAAATATGCAAGGACTGAGAAGGAACTAAATTTTATGTCTGTCTCTTACAAATAGAATTATATTTTTATTGAGAGTATGGTTCTTGACATTGAATTCACTGTTTGAATAAGCTAGATGGTAGCTGCATGTTAAATATTAAGCAAAAAATTCAACTTAAAAACCATCCTGATAATTTTGGAGTGATGATTTAAGCTTTAAAACCCAATTTCATGAATATTTTGTCAGGTTATGTTTTCAAGGCTTACTTCAATTCAGCATCTCCCATTTGCCAGCTCTCAGTTTGTTATCGAAGTCTTCATATTTCAAGGATGTTCCTGTAGCACCAACAGAGCTCAGTACTAACTTTGTGCAAATTCTGCTTCATTTGCCTTTCATAGTGCAGTCTAACTTCCTGCTGTCACTCACTAGAGCCCCTGTGAGCCGTATGAGCCAGTGCTTTGTAAACAAGATGCCGAGGGTCAAACACTATACTATGAGCCAAAAGCAAAGAGACAGCAGAAAACCAAAGGGAACAATATACATGTCATACAGTTGAGTTTGCTTGGTGTTTAAATGGAGTTGTTTAACATTTAAATCCCATGAGTTTTCACTTGCTGCAGTTGCTAACAGAAAAGGTTTGCACACATATACTGCTTCTCAAAAGACTTCCCCTTTTTCCTGGACACCTAACAGCACAGACCCAGTACTGTGTATCCAATAAATCACAAAGCTTGCATGCATTCCATTATGTATCAAAGTCTCTTAATATGGCAACAAAGTTCTCCAAGGTCAGAAAAGCATTTTATCAACCCTTTCTATATCTTATAGCAGCAATAAATTTATTCTACTGTGAGACCTATGAATATTTTAGATGCCATGTAAGAAAAAGTCATTGGCTTAAGATTGCCTGTGCATCCAAGTTTGGGCTCAAAACATATTCCTTATTCTATACAACACATTTTTATGGTGTAGCAAACTTTAAAGACATTTTCTTTGGTATTTGCTTACTTACGAATATAACATTAATTTAGGAGGAAAAAACACATTAAAATTTTGTATTTGAATTGCTCTTCAGTTCATTCTCTACCTGTTACATTACATTGTAATTGAATAAATCTCTAATTTATATTGTTTTGTCAATAATTCTATACACAATTAGTTTTGTGTTTAGTGTTTTATCTGTTAATTTTTCTCTCCTCTCCAGTAAGCAAAGAGTTCATATTATAAGGTAATACTTATAAAACATGTACAAATACCACACAAAATTATTTCATTTATTTGTTAGGTTAGATGATATTATTAATGCTTTATTAATTTTTCAAATTAGGTGATATTCTCAGATGTCATCAAAATATATTTTATGCTGTATTTCTTTTATAAAGGAAAGTTAACTTTCTGTTTTGCTTTCTTTCTATATCCATCATCTCCCTCTCTATTATAGATATGGCGATACGATGAGTTTATTGTTATAGATTATTATGCTCTGGAACCTTCTGTGAACTTAATACTGTGGTATAGTCTGCTCAAACTATTTGTTCATATTCATATATTTTATATTCTATTTTATTGGTACATTTTATACATACATTACGATCACACTCAACATTGAGAACTTGTACCTGCACATGACACTTCTTGAGTCTCACTTTGCCCACCCTAGTCTGCCATATATAAGCTTTATTACCTTCTTTTTTTACTATCAACACTTCTCTCTACCTTCTTTACCTTCCCCTACCTACTCTTTCCCTTTTCTTTTTGTTGTTTTTTTTCTACTTTACATTATCTATCATATACTTTGGCATTCATTTATATCATCAGTTTTTCATACTAGAGAAAAGGTATAGTACTTATTCATATGGGTCCTGTTTATTTAACATACGAGTATGTCCTCAAGATACATCTATTTTTTCTTTGTGGCGTGCAGGGCAGTTGAGCACTGAAGGCATCTTCCTAAGTCCCAGCACTGTCTTCTCACTTATTCAGTGTGCATGGACAAGTAAATGGAGTCTCTGGGTGCTTTTACCTACATGTTGTTCCCATGAGAAGTCAGAATTCAAGTGTTAGTGTTGGCAGACAGAACAATAGAGGCTTTACAGGCTCCTCCTCTTATGCTGGTTGTGCAGGACCCAAGCACTGTGGGAAATTCAAGCCAAAATCACCCCAGGGATCTAATGATACTGGAACAGTACTTACTCAAAATAAGCAGAGAAGCAGATGCAATTTCTGTGGATCTTCCTCCCACATTAGTCACATGCAAGTTCAGTACATTCATACTTTTGTCTGAAAGTCGCTACCATCATTAGGCATGTCATCAAATATCTACACTATACATTTTTTTTATTTGTCTACTTGGCTCCATTTTCCTGAGTTTATATTTTCATTTCCCTCATGACAATGAGATGTTTGATGTTAGTGCTGGTCCTTGTGTTAGTCAACTTCCATCTCTGTGATGATATAATCCAGAAAAACAATTTAAATTAAAAAGGTTCACTAAAGTGGTTTTTGAAGTTTTCATTTGTGGTGCTACAGCTCTCTTGTTGGAGACTATTGAGACCATACATCTTGGTGGGAAGGAGTGATGGAACAAAGCTGCCTACTTTGTCATGGACAGGAAGGTAGGGATAGACAATGAAGCAGATAAACTACTCTCCTCCAGGTGATGCCACGAGTGACCTGCTTTTTCAAACCAGGCTGCATGTCCTAGAGTTTCCACATCATTTCATAGCACTGCCATCCTGGGGACCAAGCTTCCAAACAGGAACTTTTGTGGGACATTCGCTCTGCTTCTTCACAGAACACACGTGCGCCTCAGAAGTGTTGCTGTTCACATGTGATGTTAGAGTTAACCCTACATACTTTTTCTGCATAAGCTCATTGAGACTCTTCCTCTTTTAGATCCTTTCTTCATATTTTGATTTTCTATCTGAATTACATATGAACATACACACACACACACAAACATACAAACACATGTGTGTATATGTATGGAAAGTATAGAATTGTTTTCGAACATACACAGTCTCTCAATATATGGAAGGCAATTATTTTTATTAGAGCTCTTATTTATACTATTAAATATGAGAGGATAAAGAATACAAATTCTTTAAATATTTACCTACAACTCAAATTAGAGTCAATTATGCATCCAAATATTTTAACAACTTTACTTCATAACCATTCTTCAATTCTCAGAACATGACCAATAAGTAAGAACCTCACTTCCTGCCTTTCCTAGTTACTATTTCTATCTTCTTCAAGATTAAAATGTCTTTAATAATCATTATTATATTTTATCCTGGAACTTTGTTAATATAAGAATGTATAAATTCTTCTCTGGCTACCTTTTTTAATTAAAATTTTTGTCTAGGTCAGATTTTTTATTCCTGGATTATATACTCATATTCCACTGACTGAACACTTATTGAATGATTGTAATTTAAATACAAATTTCAGTTATTTCTAACTTTTAGCTATTATATATGAAGTTGCTAAGAACAGTTTGGACTATGCCTCAGCAAGTACTGTTAGATATAAACATACAATGGAATTCCTAGATCTTAAGGTCTGTGTATAATTAAAAGTCAAATATCTAAAATTAATTTGATTATTTAACTTTCATTTCTCTTTTTATTCATAGATATTTCCTTTTGTTTATATTTGATTATTTTTCTGATGGTACCTCAAATAATTTTAGTCTTCATTTCCTGCATACTAATAAAGGCTGATTTTCTGTTCATGTTGTCAAATTTCTGCTTCCTTTCCTGAAAATATTATATTATTAAAATATTTTGGGGGGCAAGGTCTTGCTTTATATAGTTCAGGCTGGCTCTGAACTCTCTAGGTAGCCCAGACTAGCCTTGAACTCATAGCAATCCTTCTGCCTCTGCCTCCTAAGTGATGGGATTACAGGTGAAAATATCATGTCTGGCCAAAAATATTACATATTTTTATAACTTCATAGGTGTGTTTGAAATAGCTACTCACACTTTGTCAGTTTCTTTCTTATGCTTCCTGTGATATCTTTTAATGACTAGAGTATAATGATTTTCATGTACTACAATTTTTCTTTTCCACCATTACCTTTATAGTCTTTAACCTCTTTAAAAGAATAACTTATACCTTATAGAAATTAAGATAATGTTCTATATTTTCACTCCTAAATTGCTACTTTTTTATATTCAGATATCTGACTCAACTATGCTGTCAAATAAGATACAGTGTCTTTACATTTTTCATATATTTTTGAAATATATTCTTTTTATATTTGAAGAGTTATGATTGTGTCGTTTTTATATGTCTGTTTCTATCTTTCTCTTCTATTTTACTGGTCGTCCCTTCCTACCACACTAAAGCTATGACTTCTTACTTATTAAATGTCTTATATTTTGTGGTACTTGATTGAACAAGTCTTCCTTGACCGTTATTCCCTTCAAGATGTTGCTATTTATTCACCTCCCAGATCCTCATCCATCCCTCTGCCCATGCTCTGTAACAATGGATTTAGCTATAAGGATTTCTCATCTTCAGTCAGCTCCAAGTAGTTTGTCAGTAGAGGGCATAAGAGGGGCATTGAAGGATGAGAGGCCTGCATAAGGTGTTCTTGC